>CAKAJE020001913.1:0-29816 GCA_916610135.2 Macropis europaea
GAAATGCACTATTAATCTTCAAGGGTAGGGCGAACAGAGACCCGATTAGAACATTTTACATTAAGGTTAATATAAGAATTCAGCGAAATTCTCTCACATTTGTTCAATTTACGTCGCTCCTATTTCAGATAGCTTATTGGGCAAAGCGGCATCTAAAAGCGCAAGAAATGGCGAGTAAAATGCACTATTAAGCTTCTAGGGTAGGGCGAACAGAGACCCGATTAGATTATTTTATGTTATGGTTAATTTAAGAATTCAGCCAAATTCTATCACATTTGTTTAATTTACGTCGCTCCTAGTTCAGATAGCGTACTGGGCTAGGCGGAATCTTAAGCGCGTGGATTGGCGAGTAAAATGCACTATTAAACTTCTATGATAGGGCAATCAGAGACCCGATTAGATCATTTTATATTTTGGTTAATATAAGAATTCAGCGAAATTCTATCACAATTGTTCTATTTACGTCGCTCCTATTTCAGATAGCGTATTGGGCTAAGCGGCATCTCAAAGCGCATGAAATGGCGAGTAAAGTGCACTATTAAACTTCTAGGGTAGGGCGAACAGAGACCCGATTAGATCATTTTACATTAAGGTTAATATAAGTATTCAGGGAAATTCTATCACATTTGTTCAATTTACGTCGCTCATATTTCAGATAGCGTATTGGGCTAAGCGGCATCTCAAAGCGCATGAAATGGCAAGTAAAATGCACTATTAAACTTCTAGGGTAGGTCAAACAGAGACCCGATTAGATCATTTTACATTCTGGTTAATAAAATAATTCATCGAAATTCTATCACATTTGTTCAACTTTCGTTGCTCCTATTTCAGATAGCGTATTGGGTTAAGCGGCATCTCAAAGCGCATGAAATGGCGAGTAAAATGCACTATTAAACTTCTAGGGTAGGGCAAACAGAAACCCGATTAGATCATTTTATATTATGGTTAATTTAAAAATTCAGCAAAATTCTATCACATTTGTTCAATTTACGTCGCTCCTATTTCGGATAGCGTACTGGGCTAGGCGGCATCCTAAAGCGCGTGGAGTGGCGAGTAAAATGCACTATTAAACTTGTATGATAGGGCAATCAGAGACGCGATTAGATCATTTTATATTTTGTTTTAATACAAGATTTCAGGGAAATTCTATCACATTTGTTGAATTTACGTCGCCCCTATTTCAGATAGCGTATTGGGCTAAGCGGCATCTCAAAGCGCATGAAATGACGAGAGAAATGCACTATTAAACTTCTTGGGTAGGGCAAACAGAGACCCGGTTAGAACATTTTATATTATGGTTAATTCAAGATGTCAGCAAAATTCTATCACATTTGTTCAATTTACGTCGCTCCTATTTCAGATATCGTATTGGGCTAAGCGGCATCTCAAAGCGCATGAAATGGCGAGTAAAATGCACTGCTAAACTTGTAGGGTAGGGCAAACAGGGACCCTATTAGATCATTTTATATTATCGTTAATTCAAGATGTCAGCAAAATTCTATCACATTTGTTCAATTTACGTCGCTCCAATTACAGATTGCGTACTGGGCTAGGCGGCATCTTAAAGCGCATGAAATGACGAGTGAAATGCACTATTAAACTACTATGATAGGGCAATCAGAGACCCGACTAGATCATTTTATATTTTGGTTAATATAAGAATTCAGCGAAATTCTATCACAATTGTTCAATTTACGTCGCTCCTATTTCAGATAGCGTATTGGGCTAAGCGGCATCTCAAAGCGCATGAAATGGCGAGTAAAATGCACTATTAATCTTCTAGGGTAAGGCAAACAGAGAACCGATTATATCATTTTATAATACGGTTAATATAAGAATTCAGGGTAAGTCTATCACATTTGTTCAATTTACGTCGCTCCCTATTTCAGATAGCGTACTGGCTAAGCGGCATCTCAAAGCGCATGAAATGGCGAGTGAAATGCACTATTAGACTTCTATGGTAGGGCGAACAGAGGCCCGATTGGATCATTTTACATTAAGGTTAATATAAGAATTCACGGAAATTCTATCACATTTGTTCAATTTACGTCGCTCCTATTTCAGATAGCGTATTGGGCTAAGCGGCATCACAAACCGCATGAAATGGCGAACAAAATGCACTATTAAACTTCTAGGCTATGGCGAACACAGATCACATTAGATCATTTTATATTTTGGTTAACATAAGAATTCTGCGAAATTCTATCACATTTGTTCAATTTACGTCGCTCCTATTTCAGATAGCTTATTGGGTTAAGCGGCATCTCAAAGCGCATGAAATGGCGAGTAAAATGCACTATTAAACTTCTAGGGTAGGGCAAACAGAAACCCGATTAGATCATTTTATATTATGGTTAATTTAAAAATTCAGCAAAATTCTATCACATTTGTTCAATTTACGTCGCTCCTATTTCGGATAGCGTACTGGGCTAGGCGGCATCCTAAAGCGCGTGGAGTGGCGAGTAAAATGCACTATTAAACTTGTATGATAGGGCAATCAGAGACGCGATTAGATCATTTTATATTTTGTTTAATACAAGATTTCAGGGAAATTCTATCACATTTGTTGAATTTACGTCGCCCCTATTTCAGATAGCGTATTGGGCTAAGCGGCATCTCAAAGCGCATGAAATGACGAGAGAAATGCACTATTAAACTTCTTGGGTAGGGCAAACAGAGACCCGGTTAGAACATTTTATATTATGGTTAATTCAAGATGTCAGCAAAATTCTATCACATTTGTTCAATTTACGTCGCTCCTATTTCAGATATCGTATTGGGCTAAGCGGCATCTCAAAGCGCATGAAATGGCGAGTAAAATGCACTGCTAAACTTGTAGGGTAGGGCAAACAGGGACCCTATTAGATCATTTTATATTATCGTTAATTCAAGATGTCAGCAAAATTCTATCACATTTGTTCAATTTACGTCGCTCCAATTACAGATTGCGTACTGGGCTAGGCGGCATCTTAAAGCGCATGAAATGACGAGTGAAATGCACTATTAAACTACTATGATAGGGCAATCAGAGACCCGACTAGATCATTTTATATTTTGGTTAATATAAGAATTCAGCGAAATTCTATCACAATTGTTCAATTTACGTCGCTCCTATTTCAGATAGCGTATTGGGCTAAGCGGCATCTCAAAGCGCATGAAATGGCGAGTAAAATGCACTATTAATCTTCTAGGGTAAGGCAAACAGAGAACCGATTATATCATTTTATAATACGGTTAATATAAGAATTCAGGGTAAGTCTATCACATTTGTTCAATTTACGTCGCTCCTATTTCAGATAGCGTACTGGGCTAAGCGGCATCTCAAAGCGCATGAAATGGCGAGTGAAATGCACTATTAGACTTCTATGGTAGGGCGAACAGAGGCCCGATTGGATCATTTTACATTAAGGTTAATATAAGAATTCACGGAAATTCTATCACATTTGTTCAATTTACGTCGCTCCTATTTCAGATAGCGTATTGGGCTAAGCGGCATCACAAACCGCATGAAATGGCGAACAAAATGCACTATTAAACTTCTAGGCTATGGCGAACACAGATCACATTAGATCATTTTATATTTTGGTTAACATAAGAATTCTGCGAAATTCTATCACATTTGTTCAATTTACGTCGCTCCTATTTCAGATAGCTTATTGGGCTTAGCGGCATCTCAAAGCGCATGAAGTGACGAGTGAAATGCACTATTAAACTTCTAGGGTAGGGCAAGCAGAGACCCGATTAGTTCATTTTATATTATGGTTAATTTAAGAATTCAGCGAAATTCTATCACATTTGTTCAATTTACGTCGCTCCAATTTCAGATAGCGTATTGGGCTAAGCGGTATCTCAAAGCGCATGAAATGGCGAGTGAAATGCACTGTTAAACTTCTAGGGTGGGGCGAGCAGCGACCCGATTAGATCATTTTACATTAAGGTTAATATAAGTATTCAGGGAAATTCAATCACATTTGTTCAATTTACGTCGCTCCTATTTCAGATAGCGTATTGGGCCAAGCGGCATCTCAAAGAGCATGAAATGGCGAGTAAAATGCACTGTTAAACTTCTAGGGTAGGGCGAACAGCGACCCGATTAGATCATTTTACATTAAGGTTAATATAAGTATTCAGGGAAATTCTATCACATTTGTTCAATTTACGTCGCTCCTATTTCAGATAGCGTACTGGGCTAGGCGGCATCTTAAAGCGTGTGGAATGGCGAGTAAAATGCACTATTAAAATTCTATGATAGGGCAATCAGAGACCCGATTAGATCATTTTATATTTTGGTTAATATAAGAATTCACGGAAATTCTATCACATTTGTTCAATTTACGTCGCTCCTATTTCAGATAGCGTATTGGGCCAAGCGGCATCTCAAAGAGCATGAAATGGCGAGTAAAATGCACTGTTAAACTTCTAGGGTAGGGCAAACAGAGACCCGATTAGATCATTTCATATTATGGTTTATATAAGAATTCAGAAAAATTCTATCACATTTGTTCAATTTACGTCGCTGATATTTCAGATAGCGTATTGGGCTAAGCGGCATCTCAATGCGCATGAAATGGCGAGTAAAATGCACTATTAAACTTCTAGGATAAGGCAAACAGAGACCCGATTCGTTCATTTTATATTACGGTTAATATAAGAATTCAGCGTAATTCTATCACATTTGCTCAACGTACGTCGCTCACATTTCAGATAGCGTACTGGGCTAGGCGGCATCTTAAAGCGCGTGGAATGGCGGGTAAAATGCACTATTAAACTTCTATGATAGGGCTATCAGAGACCCGATTAGATCATTTTATATTTTGGTTAATATAAGAATTCAGCGAAATTCTATCACATTTGTTCAACTTACGTCGCTCCTATTTCAGATAGCGTATTGGGCTAAGCGGCATCTCAAAGCGCATGAAATGACGAGTGAAATGCACTATTAATCTTCAAGGGTAGGGCGAACAGAGACCCGATTAGAACATTTTACATTAAGGTTAATATAAGAATTCAGCGTAATTCTATCACATTTGTTCAACGTACGTCGCTCCTATTTCAGATAGCGTACTGGGCTAGGCGGCATCTTAGAGCGCGTGGAATGGCGGGTAAAATGCACTATTAAACTTCTATGATAGGGCTATCAGAGACCCGATTAGATCATTTTATATTTTGGTTAATATAAGAATTCAGCGAAATTCTATCACATTTGTTCAACTTACGTCGCTCGTATTTCAAATAGCGTATTGGGCTAAGCGGCATCTCAAAGCGCATGAATTGACGAGTGAAATGCACTATTAATCTTCAAGGGTAGGGCGAACAGATACCCGATTAGAACATTTTACATTAAGGTTAATATAAGAATTCAGCGAAATTCTCTCACATTTGTTCAATTTACGTCGCTCCTATTTCAGATAGCGTATTGGGCTAAGCGGCAACTAAAAGCGCATGTAATGACGAGTGAAATGCACTATTAAACTTCTAGGGTAGGGCGAACAGAGACCCGATTAGATCATTTTACATTAAGGTTAATATAAGAATTCAGGGAAATTCTATCACATTTGTTCAATTTACGTCGCTCCTATTTCAGATAGCGTATTGGGCTACGCGGCATCTCAAAGCGCATGAAATGGCGAATAAAATGCACTATTAAACTTCTAGGCTAGGGCGAACAGCGACCCGATTAGATCATTTTACATTCTGGTTAATAAAATAATTCATCGAAATTCTATCACATTTGTTCAACTTTCGTTGCTCCTATTTCAGATAGCGTATTGGGTTAAGCGGCATCTCAAAGCGCATGAAATGGCGAGTAAAATGCACTATTAAACTTCTAGGGTAGGGCAAACAGAAACCTGATTAGATTATTTTATATTATGGTTAATTTAAAAATTCAGCAAAATTCTATCACATTTGTTCAATTTACGTCGCTCCTATTTCGGATAGCGTACTGGGCTAGGCGGCATCCTAAAGCGCGGGGAGTGGCGAGTAAAATGCACTATTAAACTTGTATGATAGGGCAATCAGAGACGCGATTAGATCATTTTATATTTTGTTTAATACAAGATTTCAGGGAAATTCTATCACATTTGTTGAATTTACGTCGCCCCTATTTCAGATAGCGTATTGGGCTAAGCGGCATCTCAAAGCGCATGAAATGACGAGAGAAATGCACTATTAAACTTCTTGGGTAGGGCAAACAGAGACCCGGTTAGATCATTTTATATTATGGTTAATTCAAGATGTCAGCAAAATTCTATCACATTTGTTCAATTTACGTCGCTCCTATTTCAGATATCGTATTGGGCTAAGCGGCATCTCAAAGCGCATGAAATGGCGAGTAAAATGCACTGCTAAACTTGTAGGGTAGGGCAAACAGGGACCCTATTAGATCATTTTATATTATCGTTAATTCAAGATGTCAGCAAAATTCTATCACATTTGTTCAATTTACGTCGCTCCAATTACAGATTGCGTACTGGGCTAAGCGGCATCTCAAAGCGCATGAAATGGCGAGTAAAATGCACTATTAATCTTCTAGGGTAAGGCAAACAGAGAACCGATTATATCATTTTATAATACGGTTAATATAAGAATTCAGGGTAAGTCTATCACATTTGTTCAATTTACGTCGCTCCTATTTCAGATAGCGTACTGGGCTAAGCGGCATCTCAAAGCGCATGAAATGGCGAGTGAAATGCACTATTAGACTTCTATGGTAGGGCGAACAGAGGCCCGATTGGATCATTTTACATTAAGGTTAATATAAGAATTCACGGAAATTCTATCACATTTGTTCAATTTACGTCGCTCCTATTTCAGATAGCGTATTGGGCTAAGCGGCATCACAAACCGCATGAAATGGCGAACAAAATGCACTATTAAACTTCTAGGCTATGGCGAACACAGATCACATTAGATCATTTTATATTTTGGTTAACATAAGAATTCTGCGAAATTCTATCACATTTGTTCAATTTACGTCGCTCCTATTTCAGATAGTTTATTGGGCTTAGCGGCATCTCAAAGCGCATGAAGTGACGAGTGAAATGCACTATTAAACTTCTAGGGTAGGGCAAGCAGAGACCCGATTAGTTCATTTTATATTATGGTTAATTTAAGAATTCAGCGAAATTCTATCACATTTGTTCAATTTACGTCGCTCCAATTTCAGATAGCGTATTGGGCTAAGCGGTATCTCAAAGCGCATGAAATGGCGAGTGAAATGCACTGTTAAACTTCTAGGGTGGGGCGAGCAGCGACCCGATTAGATCATTTTACATTAAGGTTAATATAAGTATTCAGGGAAATTCTATCACATTTGTTCAATTTACGTCGCTCCTATTTCAGATAGCGTATTGGGCCAAGCGGCATCTCAAAGAGCATGAAATGGCGAGTAAAATGCACTGTTAAACTTCTAGGGTAGGGCGAACAGCGACCCGATTAGATCATTTTACATTAAGGTTAATATAAGTATTCAGGGAAATTCTATCACATTTGTTCAATTTACGTCGCTCCTATTTCAGATAGCGTACTGGGCTAGGCGGCATCTTAAAGCGTGTGGAATGGCGAGTAAAATGCACTATTAAAATTCTATGATAGGGCAATCAGAGACCCGATTAGATCATTTTATATTTTGGTTAATATAAGAATTCACGGAAATTCTATCACATTTGTTCAATTTACGTCGCTCCTATTTCAGATAGCGTATTGGGCCAAGCGGCATCTCAAAGAGCATGAAATGGCGAGTAAAATGCACTGTTAAACTTCTAGGGTAGGGCAAACAGAGACCCGATTAGATCATTTCATATTATGGTTTATATAAGAATTCAGAAAAATTCTATCACATTTGTTCAATTTACGTCGCTGATATTTCAGATAGCGTATTGGGCTAAGCGGCATCTCAATGCGCATGAAATGGCGAGTAAAATGCACTATTAAACTTCTAGGATAAGGCAAACAGAGACCCGATTCGTTCATTTTATATTACGGTTAATATAAGAATTCAGCGTAATTCTATCACATTTGCTCAACGTACGTCGCTCACATTTCAGATAGCGTACTGGGCTAGGCGGCATCTTAAAGCGCGTGGAATGGCGGGTAAAATGCACTATTAAACTTCTATGATAGGGCTATCAGAGACCCGATTAGATCATTTTATATTTTGGTTAATATAAGAATTCAGCGAAATTCTATCACATTTGTTCAACTTACGTCGCTCCTATTTCAGATAGCGTATTGGGCTAAGCGGCATCTCAAAGCGCATGAAATGACGAGTGAAATGCACTATTAATCTTCAAGGGTAGGGCGAACAGAGACCCGATTAGAACATTTTACATTAAGGTTAATATAAGAATTCAGCGTAATTCTATCACATTTGTTCAACGTACGTCGCTCCTATTTCAGATAGCGTACTGGGCTAGGCGGCATCTTAGAGCGCGTGGAATGGCGGGTAAAATGCACTATTAAACTTCTATGATAGGGCTATCAGAGACCCGATTAGATCATTTTATATTTTGGTTAATATAAGAATTCAGCGAAATTCTATCACATTTGTTCAACTTACGTCGCTCGTATTTCAAATAGCGTATTGGGCTAAGCGGCATCTCAAAGCGCATGAATTGACGAGTGAAATGCACTATTAATCTTCAAGGGTAGGGCGAACAGATACCCGATTAGAACATTTTACATTAAGGTTAATATAAGAATTCAGCGAAATTCTCTCACATTTGTTCAATTTACGTCGCTCCTATTTCAGATAGCTTATTGGGCAAAGCGGCATCTAAAAGCGCAAGAAATGGCGAGTAAAATGCACTATTAAACTTCTAGGGTAGGGCAATCAGTGACCCGATTAGATCATTTTATATTATAGTTAATTTAAGAATTCAGCGAAATTCTATCCCATTTGTTCAATTTACGTCGCTCCTATTTCAGATAGCGTATTGTGCTATGCGGCATCTTAAAGCGCATGAAATGGCAAGTAAAATGCACTATTAAACTTCTAGGGTAGGTCAAACAGAGACCCGATTAGATCATTTTACATTCTGGTTAATAAAATAATTCATCGAAATTCTATCACATTTGTTCAACTTTCGTTGCTCCTATTTCAGATAGCGTATTGGGTTAAGCGGCATCTCAAAGCGCATGAAATGGCGAGTAAAATGCACTATTAAACTTCTAGGGTAGGGCAATCAGTGACCCGATTAGATCATTTTATATTATAGTTAATTTAAGAATTCAGCGAAATTCTATCCCATTTGTTCAATTTACGTCGCTCCTATTTCAGATAGCGTATTGGGCTATGCGGCATGTTAAAGCGCTCGGAATGGCGAGCAAAATGCACTATTAAACTTCTATGCTAGGGAAATCAGAGACCCGATTAGATCATTTTATATTATGGTTAATTTAAGAATTCAGCAAAATTCTATCACATTTGTTCAACTTACGTCGCTCCTATTTCAGATAGCGTACTGGGCTAGGCGGCAACTTAAAGCGCGTGGAATGTCGAGTAAAATGCACTACTAAACTTCTATGATAGGGCAAGCAGAGACCCGATTAGATCATTTTATATTTTGTTTAATATAAGATTTCAGGGAAATAGTATCACATTTCTTCAATTTACGTCGCTCCTATTTCAGATAGCGTATTGGGCTAAGCGGCAACTAAAAGCGCATGAAATGACGAGTGAAATGCACTATTAAACTTCTAGGGTAGGGCGAACAGAGACCCGATTAGATCATTTTACATTAAGGTTAATATAAGAATTCAGGGAAATTCTATCACATTTGTTCAATTTACGTCGCTCCTATTTCAGATAGCGTATTGGGCTACGCGGCATCTCAAAGCGCATGAAATGGCGAATAAAATGCACTATTAAACTTCTAGGCTAGGGCGAACAGCGACCCGATTAGATCATTTTACATTCTGGTTAATAAAATAATTCATCGAAATTCTATCACATTTGTTCAACTTTCGTTGCTTCTATTTCAGATAGCGTATTGGGTTAAGCGGCATCTCAAAGCGCATGAAATGGCGAGTAAAATGCACTATTAAACTTCTAGGGTAGGGCAAACAGAGACCCGATTAGATCATTTTATATTATGGTTAATTTAAAAATTCAGCAAAATTCTATCACATTTGTTCAATTTACGTCGCTCCTATTTCGGATAGCGTACTGGGCTAGGCGGCATCCTAAAGCGCGTGGAGTGGCGAGTAAAATGCACTATTAAACTTGTATGATAGGGCAATCAGAGACGCGATTAGATCATTTTATATTTTGTTTAATACAAGATTTCAGGGAAATTCTATCACATTTGTTGAATTTACGTCGCCCCTATTTCAGATAGCGTATTGGGCTAAGCGGCATCTCAAAGCGCATGAAATGACGAGAGAAATGCACTATTAAACTTCTTGGGTAGGTCAAACAGAGACCCGGTTAGATCATTTTATATTATGGTTAATTCAAGATGTCAGCAAAATTCTATCACATTTGTTCAATTTACGTCGCTCCTATTTCAGATATCGTATTGGGCTAAGCGGCATCTCAAAGCGCATGAAATGGCGAGTAAAATGCACTGCTAAACTTGTAGGGTAGGGCAAACAGGGACCCGATTAGATCATTTTATATTATCGTTAATTCAAGATGTCAGCAAAATTCTATCACATTTGTTCAATTTACGTCGCTCCAATTTCAGATTGCGTACTGGGCTAGGCGGCATCTTAAAGCGCATGAAATGACGAGTGAAATGCACTATTAAACTACTATGATAGGGCAATCAGAGACCCGACTAGATCATTTTATATTTTGGTTAATATAAGTATTCAGCGAAATTCTATCACAATTGTTCAATTTACGTCGCTCCTATTTCAGATAGCGTATTGGGCTAAGCGGCATCTCAAAGCGCATGAAATGGCGAGTGAAGTGCACTATTAAACTTCTAGGGTAGGGCGAACAGAGACCCGATTAAATCATTTTACGTTAAGGTTAATATAAGTATTCAGGGAAATTCTATCACATTTGTTCAATTTACGTCGCTCATATTTCAGATAGCGTATTGGGCTAAGCGGCATCTCAAAGCGCATGAAATGGCAAGTAAAGTGCACTATTAAACTTCTGGGGTAGGGCAATCAGTGACCCGATTAGATCATTTTATATTATGGTTAATTTAAGAATTCAGCGAAATTCTATCACATTTGTTCAATTTACGTCGCTCCTATTTCAGATAGCGTATTGGGCTATGCGGCATCTTAAAGCGCTCGGAATGGCGAGCAAAATGCACTATTAAACTTCTATGCTAGGGAAATCAGAGACCCGATTAGATCATTTTATATTATGGTTAATTTAAGAATTCAGCAAAATTCTATCACATTTGTTCAACTTACGTCGCTCCTATTTCAGATAGCGTACTGGGCTAGGCGGCAACTTAAAGCGCGTGGAATAGCGAGTAAAATGCACTACTAAACTTCTATGATAGGGCAATCAGAGACCCGATTAGATCATTTTATATTTTGTTTAATATAAGATTTCAGGGAAATAGTATCACATTTCTTCAATTTACGTCGCTCCTATTTCAGATAGCGTATTGGGCTAAGCGGCAACTAAAAGCGCATGAAATGACGAGTGATATGCACTATTAAACTTCTAGGGTAGGGCGAACAGAGACCCGATTAGATCATTTTACATTAAGGTTAATATAAGAATTCAGCGAAATTCTATCACATTTGTTCAACTTACGTCGCTCCTATTTCAGATAGCGTATTGGGCTAAGCGGCATCTCAAAGCGCATGAATTGACGAGTGAAATGCACTATTAATCTTCAAGGGTAGGGCGAACAGATACCCGATTAGAACATTTTACATTAAGGTTAATATAAGAATTCAGCGAAATTCTCTCACATTTGTTCAATTTACGTCGCTCCTATTTCAGATAGCTTATTGGGCAAAGCGGCATCTAAAAGCGCAAGAAATGGCGAGTAAAATGCACTATTAAACTTCTAGGGTAGGGCAAACAGAGACCCGATTAGATCATTTTATGTTATGGTTAATTTAAGAATTCAGCCAAATTCTATCACATTTGTTTAATTTACGTCGCTCCTAGTTCAGATAGCGTACTGGGCTAGGCGGAATCTTAAAGCGCGTGGATTGGCGAGTAAAATGCACTATTAAACTTCTATGATAGGGCAATCAGAGACCCGATTAGATCATTTTATATTTTGGTTAATATAAGAATTCAGCGAAATTCTATCACAATTGTTCTATTTACGTCGCTCCTATTTCAGATATCGTATTGGGCTAAGCGGCATCTCAAAGCGCATGAAATGGCGAGTAAAATGCACTGCTAAACTTCTAGGGTAGGGTGAACAAAGGCCCGATTAGATCATTTTACATTAAGGTTAATTTAAGTATTCAGGGAAATTCTATCACATTTGTTCAATTTACGTCGCTCCTATTTCAGATAGCGTATTGGGCTAAGCGGCATCTCAAAGCCCATGAAATGGCGAGTAAAATGCACTGTTAAACTTCTAGGGTAGGGCAAACAGAGACCCGATTAGATCATTTCATATTATGGTTTATTTAAGAATTCAGAAAAATTCTATCACATTTGTTCAATTTACGTCGCTCCTATTTCAGATAGCTTATTGGGCTAAGCGGCATCTCAAAGCGCATGAAATGTCGAGTGAACTGCACTAGTAATCTTCTAGGTTAGGGCGAACAGAGATCCGATTAGATCATTTTATATTACGGTTAATATCAGAATTCAGCGTAATTCTATCACATTTGTTCAACATACGTCGCTCCTATTTGAGATAGCGTACTGGGCTAGGCGGCATCTTCAGCGCGTGGAAGGGCGAGTGAAATGCACTATAAACTACTATGATAGGGCAATCAGAGACCCGACTAGATCATTTTATATTTTGGTTAATATACGATTTCAGCGAAATTCTATCACAATTGTTCAATTTACGTCGCTCCTATTTCAGATAGCGTATTGGGCTAAGCGGCATCTCAAAGCGCATGAAATGGCGAGTAAAATGCGCTATTAATCTTCTAGGGTAAGGCAAACAGAGACCCGATTAGATCATTTTATAATACGGTTAATATAAGAATTCAGGGTAAGTCTATCACATTTGGTCAATTTACGTCGCTCCTATTTCAGATAGCGTATTGGGCTAAGCGGCATCTCAAAGCGCATGAAATGGCGAGTGAAATGCACTATTAGACTTCTATGGTAGGGCGAACAGAGACCCGATTGGATCATTTTACATTAAGGTTAATATAAGAATTCACGGAAATTCTATCACATTTGTTCAATTTATGTCGCTCCTATTTCAGATAGCGTATTGGGCTAAGCGGCATCACAAAGCGCATGAATTGGCGAGTGAAATGCACTATTAGACTTCTAGGCTATGGCGAACACAGATCACATTAGATCATTTTATATTTTGGTTAACATAAGAATTCTGCGAAATTCTATCACATTTGTTCAATTTACGTCGCTCCTATTTCAGATAGCTTATTGGGCTTAGCGGCATCTCAAAGCGCATGAAGTGACGAGTGAAATGCACTATCAAACTTCTAGGGTAGGGCAAGCAGAGACCCGATTACATCATTTTATATTATGGTTAATTTAAGAATTCAGCGAAATTCTATCACATTTGTTCAATTTACGTCGCTCCAATTTCAGATAGCGTATTGGGCTAAGTGGCATCTCAAAGCGCATGAAATGGCGAATAAAATGCACTATTAAACTTCTAGGCTAGGGCGAACACAGACCCGAGCAGATCATTTTACATTATGGTTAATAAAAGAATTCAGCGTAATTCTATCACATTTGTTCAACTTACGTCGCTCCTATTTCAGATAGCGTATTGGGCTAAGCGGCATCTCAAAGCGCATGAAATGGCGAGTGAAATGCACTATTAGACTTCTATGGTAGGGCGAACAGAGACCCGATTGGATCATCTTACATTAAGGTTAATATAAGAATTCACGGAAATTCTATCACATTTGTTCAATTTACGTCGCTCCTATTTCAGATAGCGTATTGGGCTAAGCGGCATCTCAAAGCGCATGAATTGGCGAGTGAAATGCACTATTAGACTTCTATGGTAGGGCGAACAGAGACCCGATTGGATCATTTTACATTAAGGTTAATATAAGAATTCACGGAAATTCTATCACATTTGTTCAATTTACGTCGCTCCTATTTCAGATAGCGTATTGGGCTAAGCGGCATCACAAAGCGCATGAAATGGCGAACAAAATGCACTATTAAACTTCTAGGATAGGGCGAACAGAGACCCGAGCAGATCATTTTACATTATGGTTAATAAGAGAATTCAGCGTAATTCTATCACATTTGTTCAACTTACGTCGCTCCTATTTCAGATAGCGTATTGGGCTAAGCGGCATCTCAAAGCGCATGAAATGGCGAGTGAAATGCACTATTAGACTACTATGGTAGGGCGAACAGAGACCCGATTGGATCATTTTACATTAAGGTTAATATAAGAATTCACGGAAATTGTATCACATTTGTTCAATTTACGTCGCTCCTATTCCAGATAGCGTATTGGGCTAAGCGGCATCTCAAAGCGCATGAAATGGCGAGTAAAATGCGCTATTAAACTTCTAGGATAAGGCAAACAGAGACCCGATTAGATCATTTTATATTACGGTTAATATAAGAATTCAGCGTAATTCTATCACGTTTGTTCAAGTTACGTCGCTCCTATTTCAGATAGCGTACTGGGCTAGGCGGCATCTTAAAGCGCGTGGAATGGCGAGTAAAATGCACTACTAATCTTCTATGATAGGGCAATCAGAGACCCGATTAGATCATTTTATATTTCGATTAATATAAGATTTCAGGGAAATTCTATCACATTTGTTCAATTTACGTCGCTCCTATTTCAGATAGCGTATTGGGCTAAGCCGGATCTCAAAGCGCATGAAATGGCGACTAAAATGCACTATTAGACTTCTATGGTAGGGCGAACAGAGACCCGATTGGATCATTTTACATTAAGGTTAATATAAGAATTCACGGAAATTCTATCACATTTGTTCAATTTACGTCGCTCCTATTTCAGATAGCGTATTGGGCTAAGCGGCATCACAAAGCGCATGAATTGGCGAGTGAAATGCACTATTAGACTTCTAGGCTATGGCGAACACAGATCACATTAGATCATTTTATATTTTGGTTAACATAAGAATTCTGCGAAATTCTATCACATTTGTTCAATTTACGTCGCTCCTATTTCAGATAGCTTATTGGGCTTAGCGGCATCTCAAAGCGCATGAAGTGACGAGTGAAATGCACTATCAAACTTCTAGGGTAGGGCAAGCAGAGACCCGATTACATCATTTTATATTATGGTTAATTTAAGAATTCAGCGAAATTCTATCACATTTGTTCAATTTACGTCGCTCCAATTTCAGATAGCGTATTGGGCTAAGTGGCATCTCAAAGCGCATGAAATGGCGAATAAAATGCACTATTAAACTTCTAGGCTAGGGCGAACAGAGACCCGAGCAGATCATTTTACATTATGGTTAATAAAAGAATTCAGCGTAATTCTATCACATTTGTTCAACTTACGTCGCTCCTATTTCAGATAGCGTATTGGGCTAAGCGGCATCTCAAAGCGCATGAAATGGCGAGTGAAATGCACTATTAGACTTCTATGGTAGGGCGAACAGAGACCCGATTGGATCATCTTACATTAAGGTTAATATAAGAATTCACGGAAATTGTATCACATTTGTTCAATTTACGTCGCTCCTATTTCAGATAGCGTATTGGGCTAAGCGGCATCTCAAAGCGCATGAATTGGCGAGTGAAATGCACTATTAGACTTCTATGGTAGGGCGAACAGAGACCCGATTGGATCATTTTACATTAAGGTTAATATAAGAATTCACGGAAATTCTATCACATTTGTTCAATTTACGTCGCTCCTATTTCAGATAGCGTATTGGGCTAAGCGGCATCACAAAGCGCATGAAATGGCGAACAAAATGCACTATTAAACTTCTAGGATAGGGCGAACAGAGACCCGAGCAGATCATTTTACATTATGGTTAATAAGAGAATTCAGCGTAATTCTATCACATTTGTTCAACTTACGTCGCTCCTATTTCAGATAGCGTATTGGGCTAAGCGGCATCTCAAAGCGCATGAAATGGCGAGTGAAATGCACTATTAGACTACTATGGTAGGGCGAACAGAGACCCGATTGGATCATTTTACATTAAGGTTAATATAAGAATTCACGGAAATTGTATCACATTTGTTCAATTTACGTCGCTCCTATTCCAGATAGCGTATTGGGCTAAGCGGCATCTCAAAGCGCATGAAATGGCGAGTAAAATGCGCTATTAAACTTCTAGGATAAGGCAAACAGAGACCCGATTAGATCATTTTATATTACGGTTAATATAAGAATTCAGCGTAATTCTATCACGTTTGTTCAAGTTACGTCGCTCCTATTTCAGATAGCGTACTGGGCTAGGCGGCATCTTAAAGCGCGTGGAATGGCGAGTAAAATGCACTACTAATCTTCTATGATAGGGCAATCAGAGACCCGATTAGATCATTTTATATTTCGATTAATATAAGATTTCAGGGAAATTCTATCACATTTGTTCAATTTACGTCGCTCCTATTTCAGATAGCGTATTGGGCTAAGCCGGATCTCAAAGCGCATGAAATGGCGACTAAAATGCACTATTAAACTTCTAGGGTAGGGCAAACAGAGACCCGATTATATCATTTTATATTATGGTTAATTTAAGAATTCAGCAAAATTCTATCACATTTGTTCAACTTACGTCGCTCCTATTTCAGATAGCGTACTGGGCTAGGCGGCAACTTAAAGCGCGTGGAATGGCGAGTAAAATGCACTACTAATCTTCTATGATACGGCAATCAGAGACCCGATTAGATCATTTTATATTTTGGTTAATATAAGAATTCAGCGAAATTCTATCACAATTGTTCTATTTACGTCGCTCCTATTTCAGATAGCGTATTGGGCTAAGCGGCATCTCAAAGCGCATGAAATGAGGAGTGAAATGCACTATTAATCTTCTAGGGTAGGGCAAACAGAGACCCGATTAGATTATTTTATATTATGGTTAATTTAAGAATTCAGCAAAATTCTATCACGTTTGTTCAATTTACGTCGCTCCTATTGCAGATAGCGTATTGGGTTAACCGGCACCTCAAAGCGCATGAAATTGCGATTAAAATGCACTATTAAACATCTAGGGTAGAGCAAACAGAGACCCGATTAGATCATTTTATATTATGGTTAATTTAAGAATTCAGCGACATTCTATGACATTTGTTCAATTTACGTCGCTCCTATTTCAGATAGCGTATTGGGATAAGGGCATCTCAAAGCACATGAAATGGCGAGTAAAATGCACTGTTAAACTTCTAGGGTAAGGCAAACAGAGACCCGATTAGATCATTTTATATTACGGTTAATATAAGTATTCAGGGAGATTCTATCACATTTGTTCAATTTACGTCGCTCATATTTCAGATAGCGTATTGGGCTAAGCGGCATCTCAAAGCGCATGAAATGGCGAGCAGAATGCACTATTAAACTTCTAGGGTAGGGCGAACAGAGTCCCGATTAGATCATTTTACATTAAGGTTAATATAAGTATTCAGGGAGATTCTATAACATTTGTTCAATTTACGTCGCTCCTATTACAGACAGCGTACTGGGCTAGGCGGCACCTTAAAGCGTGTGGAATGGCGAGTAAAATGCACTATCAACCTTCTATGATAGGGCAATCAAAGACCAGACTAGATCATTTTATACTTTGGTTAATATAAGAATTCAGCGAAATTCTATCACATTTGTTCAATTTACGTCGCTCCTATTTCAGATAGCGTATTGGGCTATGCGGCATCTCAAAGCGCAGGAAATGACGAGTGAAATGCACCATTATACATCTAGGGTATGGTGAACAGAGACCCGAAGAGATCATTTTACATTAAGGTGAATATAAGAATGCAGCGTAATTCTGTCACATTTGTTCAACTTACGTCGCTCCTATTTCAGATAGCGTATTGGGTTAAGCGTCATCTCAAAGCGCATGAAATGATGAGTGAAATGCACTATTAATCTTCTAGGGTAGGGCGAACAGAGACCCGATTAGATCATTTTACATTAAGGTTAATATAAGTATTCAGCGAGATTCTATCACACTTGTTCAATTTACGTCGCTTCTTTTTCAGACAGCGTACTGGGCTAGGCGGCATCTTAAAGCGCGTGGAATGGCGAGTAAAATGCACTATTAACCTTCTATGATAGGGCAATCAGAGACCAGATTAGATCATTTTATACTTTGGTTAATATAAGAATTCAGCGAATTTCTATCACATTTGTTCAATTTACGTCGCTCCTATTTCAGATAGCGTATTGGGCTAAGCGGCAGCTCAAAGCGCACGAAATGACGAGTGAAATGCACTATTAAACTTCTAGGGTAGGGCAAACAGGACCCGAGTAGATCATTTTATATTATGGTCAATTTTAGAATTCAGCGAAATTCTATCACATTTGTTCAATTTACGTCGCTCCTATTTCAGATAGCGTAATGGGCTAAGCGGCATCTCAAAGCGCATGAAATGGCGTGTAAAATGCACGATTAAACATCTAGGGTAGGGCAAAGAGAGACCCGATTAGATCATTTTATATTTTGGTTAATATAAGAATTCTGCGAAATTCTATCACATTTGTTCAAGTTACGTCGCTCCTATTTCAGATTGCTTATTGGGCTTAGCGGCATCTCAAAGCGCATGAAGTGACGAGTGAAATGCACTATTAAACTTCGAGGGTAGGGCGAACAGAGACCCGAGCAGATCATCTTACATTATGGTTAATAAAAGAATTCAGCGTAATTCTATCACATTTGTTCAACTTACGTCGCTCCTCTTTCAGATAGCCTATTGTGCTAAGCGGCATCTCAAAGCGCATGAAATGGCGAGTGAAATGCACTATTAGACTTCTATGGTAGGGCGAACAGAGACCCGATTGGATCATTTTACATTAAGGTTAATATAAGAATTCACGGAAATTCTATCACATTTGTTCAATTTACGTCGCTCCTATTCCAGATAGCGTATTGGCCTAAGCGGCATCTCAACGCGCATGAAATGGCGAGTATAATGCGCTATTAAACTTCTAGGATAAGGCAAACAGAGACCCGATTAGATCATTTTATATTACGGTCAATATAAGAATTCAGCGTAATTCTATCACATTTGTTCAAGTTACGTCGCTCCTATTTCAGATAGCGTATTGGGCTAAGCCGGATCTCAATACGCATAAAATGGCGACTAAAATGCACTATTAAACTTCTAGGGTAGGGCAAACAGAGACCCGATTAGATCATTTTATGTTATGGTTAATTTAAGAATTCAGCGTAATTCTATCACATTTGTTCAGTTTACGTCGCTCCTATTTCAGATAGCGTATTGGGCTAAGCCGGATCTCAATGCGCATGAATTGGCGACTAAAATGCACTATTAAACTTCTAGGCTAGGGCGAACAGAGACCCGAGCAGATCATTTTACATTATGGTTAATAAAAGAATTCAGCGTAATTCTGTCACATTTGTTCAACTTACGTCGCTCCTATTTCAGATAGCGTATTGGGTTAAGCGTCATCTCAAAGCGCATGAAATGATGAGTGAAATGCACTATTAAACTTCTAGGGTAGGGCGAACAGAGACCCGATTAGATCATTTTACATTAAGGTTAATATAAGTATTCAGCGAGATTCTATCACGCTTGTTCAATTTACGTCGCTTCTTTTTCAGACAGCGTACTGGGCTAGGCGGCATCTTAAAGCGCGTGGAATGGCGAGTAAAATGCACTATTAACCTTCTATGATGGGGCAATCAGAGACCCGATTAGATCATTTTATATTTTGGTTAATATAAGAATTCAGCGAAATTCTATCACATTTGTTCAATTTACGTCGCTCCAATTTCAGATAGCGTATTGGGCTAAGCGGCATCTCAAAGCGCATGAAATGGCGAATAAAATGCACTATTAAACTTCTAGGCTAGGGCGAACAGACACCCGAGCAGATCATTTTACATTATGGTTAATAAAAGAATTCAGCGTAATTCTATCACATTTGTTCAACTTACGTCGCTCCTCTTTCAGATAGCCTATTGGGCTAAGCGGCATCTCAAAGCGCATGAAATGGCGAGTGAAATGCACTATTAGACTTCTATGGTAGGGCGAACAGAGACCCGATTGGATCATTTTACATTAAGGTTAATATAAGAATTCACGGAAATTCTATCACATTTGTTCAATTTACGTCGCTCCTATTCCAGATAGCGTATTGGCCTAAGCGGCATCTCAAAGCGCATGAAATGGCGAGCAGAATGCACTATTAAACTTCTAGGGTAGGGCGAACAGAGTCCCGATTAGATCATTTTACATTAAGGTTAATATAAGTATTCAGGGAGATTCTATAACATTTGTTCAATTTACGTCGCTCCTATTACAGACAGCGTACTGGGCTAGGCGGCACCTTAAAGCGTGTGGAATGGCGAGTAAAATGCACTATCAACCTTCTATGATAGGGCAATCAAAGACCAGACTAGATCATTTTATACTTTGGTTAATATAAGAATTCAGCGAAATTCTATCACATTTGTTCAATTTACGTCGCTCCTATTTCAGATAGCGTATTGGGCTATGCGGCATCTCAAAGCGCAGGAAATGACGAGTGAAATGCACCATTATACATCTAGGGTATGGTGAACAGAGACCCGAAGAGATCATTTTACATTAAGGTGAATATAAGAATGCAGCGTAATTCTGTCACATTTGTTCAACTTACGTCGCTCCTATTTCAGATAGCGTATTGGGTTAAGCGTCATCTCAAAGCGCATGAAATGATGAGTGAAATGCACTATTAATCTTCTAGGGTAGGGCGAACAGAGACCCGATTAGATCATTTTACATTAAGGTTAATATAAGTATTCAGCGAGATTCTATCACACTTGTTCAATTTACGTCGCTTCTTTTTCAGACAGCGTACTGGGCTAGGCGGCATCTTAAAGCGCGTGGAATGGCGAGTAAAATGCACTATTAACCTTCTATGATAGGGCAATCAGAGACCAGATTAGATCATTTTATACTTTGGTTAATATAAGAATTCAGCGAATTTCTATCACATTTGTTCAATTTACGTCGCTCCTATTTCAGATAGCGTATTGGGCTAAGCGGCAGCTCAAAGCGCACGAAATGACGAGTGAAATGCACTATTAAACTTCTAGGGTAGGGCAAACAGGGACCCGAGTAGATCATTTTATATTATGGTCAATTTTAGAATTCAGCGAAATTCTATCACATTTGTTCAATTTACGTCGCTCCTATTTCAGATAGCGTAATGGGCTAAGCGGCATCTCAAAGCGCATGAAATGGCGTGTAAAATGCACGATTAAACATCTAGGGTAGGGCAAAGAGAGACCCGATTAGATCATTTTATATTTTGGTTAATATAAGAATTCTGCGAAATTCTATCACATTTGTTCAAGTTACGTCGCTCCTATTTCAGATTGCTTATTGGGCTTAGCGGCATCTCAAAGCGCATGAAGTGACGAGTGAAATGCACTATTAAACTTCGAGGGTAGGGCGAACAGAGACCCGAGCAGATCATCTTACATTATGGTTAATAAAAGAATTCAGCGTAATTCTATCACATTTGTTCAACTTACGTCGCTCCTCTTTCAGATAGCCTATTGTGCTAAGCGGCATCTCAAAGCGCATGAAATGGCGAGTGAAATGCACTATTAGACTTCTATGGTAGGGCGAACAGAGACCCGATTGGATCATTTTACATTAAGGTTAATATAAGAATTCACGGAAATTCTATCACATTTGTTCAATTTACGTCGCTCCTATTCCAGATAGCGTATTGGCCTAAGCGGCATCTCAACGCGCATGAAATGGCGAGTATAATGCGCTATTAAACTTCTAGGATAAGGCAAACAGAGACCCGATTAGATCATTTTATATTACGGTCAATATAAGAATTCAGCGTAATTCTATCACATTTGTTCAAGTTACGTCGCTCCTATTTCAGATAGCGTATTGGGCTAAGCCGGATCTCAATACGCATAAAATGGCGACTAAAATGCACTATTAAACTTCTAGGGTAGGGCAAACAGAGACCCGATTAGATCATTTTATGTTATGGTTAATTTAAGAATTCAGCGTAATTCTATCACATTTGTTCAGTTTACGTCGCTCCTATTTCAGATAGCGTATTGGGCTAAGCCGGATCTCAATGCGCATGAATTGGCGACTAAAATGCACTATTAAACTTCTAGGCTAGGGCGAACAGAGACCCGAGCAGATCATTTTACATTATGGTTAATAAAAGAATTCAGCGTAATTCTGTCACATTTGTTCAACTTACGTCGCTCCTATTTCAGATAGCGTATTGGGTTAAGCGTCATCTCAAAGCGCATGAAATGATGAGTGAAATGCACTATTAATCTTCTAGGGTAGGGCGAACAGAGACCCGATTAGATCATTTTACATTAAGGTTAATATAAGTATTCAGGGAAATTCTATCACGTTTTTTCAATTTACGTCGCTTCTTTTTCAGATAGCATATTGGGCTAGGCGGCATCTTAAAGCGCGTGGAATGGCGAGTAAAATGCACTATTAACCTTCTATGATGGGGCAATCAGAGACCCGATTAGATCATTTTATATTTTGGTTAATATAAGAATTCAGCGAAATTCTATCACATTTGTTCAATTTACGTCGCTCCAATTTCAGATAGCGTATTGGGCTAAGCGGCATCTCAAAGCGCATGAAATGGCGAATAAAATGCACTATTAAACTTCTAGGCTAGGGCGAACAGACACCCGAGCAGATCATTTTACATTATGGTTAATAAAAGAATTCAGCGTAATTCTATCACATTTGTTCAACTTACGTCGCTCCTCTTTCAGATAGCCTATTGGGCTAAGCGGCATCTCAAAGCGCATGAAATGGCGAGTGAAATGCACTATTAGACTTCTATGGTAGGGCGAACAGAGACCCGATTGGATCATTTTACATTAAGGTTAATATAAGAATTCACGGAAATTCTATCACATTTGTTCAATTTACGTCGCTCCTATTCCAGATAGCGTATTGGCCTAAGCGGCATCTCAAAGCGCATGAAATGGCGAGTAAAATGCGCTATTAAACTTCTAGGATAAGGCAAACAGAGACCAGATTAGATCATTTTATATTACGGTCAATATAAGAATTCAGCGTAATTCTATCACATTTGTTCAAGTTACGTCGCTCCTATTTCAGATAGCGTATTGGGCTAAGCCGGATCTCAATACGCATGAAATGGCGACTAAAATGCACTATTAAACTTCTAGGGTAGGGCAAACAGAGACCCGATTAGATCATTTTATGTTATGGTTAATTTAAGAATTCAGCGTAATTCTATCACATTTGTTCAGTTTACGTCGCTCCTATTTCAGATAGCGTATTGGGCTAAGCCGGATCTCAATGCGCATGAATTGGCGACTAAAATGCACTATTAAACTTCTAGGCTAGGGCGAACAGAGACCCGAGCAGATCATTTTACATTATGGTTAATAAAAGAATTCAGCGTAATTCTGTCACATTTGTTCAACTTACGTCGCTCCTATTTCAGATAGCGTATTGGGTTAAGCGTCATCTCAAAGCGCATGAAATGATGAGTGAAATGCACTATTAATCTTCTAGGGTAGGGCGAACAGAGACCCGATTAGATCATTTTACATTAAGGTTAATATAAGTATTCAGCGAGATTCTATCACGCTTGTTCAATTTACGTCGCTTCTTTTTCAGACAGCGTACTGGGCTAGGCGGCATCTTAAAGCGCGTGGAATGGCGAGTAAAATGCACTATTAACCTTCTATGATAGGGCAATCAGAGACCAGATTAGATCATTTTATACTTTGGTTAATATAAGAATTCTGCGAAATTCTATCACATTTGTTCAAGTTACGTCGCTCCTATTTCAGATTGCTTATTGGGCTTAGCGGCCTCTCAAAGCGCATGAAGTGACGAGTGAAATGCACTATTAAACTTCGAGGGTAGGGCAAACAGAGACCCGATTAGATCATTTTATGTTATGGTTAATTAAGAATTCAGCGTAATTCCATCACATTTGTTCAGTTTACGTCGCTCCTATTTCAGGTAGCGTATTGGGCTAAGCCGGATCTCAATGCGCATGAAATGGCGACTAAAATGCACTATTAAACTTCTAGGCTAGGGCGAACAGAGACCCGATCAGATCATTTTACATTATGGTTAATAGAAGAATTCAGCGAAATTCTATCACATTTGTTCAACTTACGTCGCTCCTATTTCAGATAGCGTATTGGGCTAAGCGGCATCACAAAGCGCATGAAATGGCGAGTGAAATGCACCATTAGACTTCTATGGTAGGGCGAACAGAGACCCGATTGGATCATTTTACATTAAGGTTAATATAAGAATTCACGGAAATTCTATCACATTTGTTCAATTTACGTCGCTCCTATTCCAGATAGCGTATTGGCCTAAGCGGCATCTCAAAGCGCATGAAATGGCGAGTAAAATGCGCTATTAAACTTCTAGGATAAGGCAAACAGAGACCAGATTAGATCATTTTATATTACGGTCAATATAAGAATTCAGCGTAATTCTATCACATTTGTTCAAGTTACGTCGCTCCTATTTCAGATAGCGTATTGGGCTAAGCCGGATCTCAATACGCATGAAATGGCGACTAAAATGCACTATTAAACTTCTAGGGTAGGGCAAACAGAGACCCGATTAGATCATTTTATGTTATGGTTAATTTAAGAATTCAGCGTAATTCTATCACATTTGTTCAGTTTACGTCGCTCCTATTTCAGATAGCGTATTGGGCTAAGCCGGATCTCAATGCGCATGAATTGGCGACTAAAATGCACTATTAAACTTCTAGGCTAGGGCGAACAGAGACCCGAGCAGATCATTTTACATTATGGTTAATAAAAGAATTCAGCGTAATTCTGTCACATTTGTTCAACTTACGTCGCTCCTATTTCAGATAGCGTATTGGGTTAAGCGTCATCTCAAAGCGCATGAAATGATGAGTGAAATGCACTATTAATCTTCTAGGGTAGGGCGAACAGAGACCCGATTAGATCATTTTACATTAAGGTTAATATAAGTATTCAGCGAGATTCTATCACGCTTGTTCAATTTACGTCGCTTCTTTTTCAGACAGCGTACTGGGCTAGGCGGCATCTTAAAGCGCGTGGAATGGCGAGTAAAATGCACTATTAACCTTCTATGATAGGGCAATCAGAGACCAGATTAGATCATTTTATACTTTGGTTAATATAAGAATTCTGCGAAATTCTATCACATTTGTTCAAGTTACGTCGCTCCTATTTCAGATTGCTTATTGGGCTTAGCGGCCTCTCAAAGCGCATGAAGTGACGAGTGAAATGCACTATTAAACTTCGAGGGTAGGGCAAACAGAGACCCGATTAGATCATTTTATGTTATGGTTAATTAAGAATTCAGCGTAATTCCATCACATTTGTTCAGTTTACGTCGCTCCTATTTCAGATAGCGTATTGGGCTAAGCCGGATCTCAATGCGCATGAAATGGCGACTAAAATGCACTATTAAACTTCTAGGCTAGGGCGAACAGAGACCCGATCAGATCATTTTACATTATGGTTAATAGAAGAATTCAGCGAAATTCTATCACATTTGTTCAACTTACGTCGCTCCTATTTCAGATAGCGTATTGGGCTAAGCGGCATCACAAAGCGCATGAAATGGCGAGTGAAATGCACCATTAGACTTCTATGGTAGGGCGAACAGAGACCCGATTAGATCATTTTACATTAAGGTTAATATAAGGATTCACGGAAATTCTATCACATTTGTTCAATTTACGTCGCTCCTATTTCAGATAGCGTATTGGGCTATGCGGCATCTCAAAGCGCATGAAATGGCGAGTAAAATGCACTATTAAACTTCCAGGGTAGGGCAAACAGAGACCCGATTAGATCATTTTACGTTATGGTTAATTTAAGAATTCAGCATAATTCTATCACATTTGTTCAATTTACGTCGCTCCTATTTCAGATAGCGTATTGGGCTAAGCCGGATCTCAATGCGCATGAAATGGCGACTAAAATGCACTATTAAACTTCTAGGCTAGGGCGAACAGAGACCCGATTAGATCATTTTATATTATGGTTAATTTAAGTATTCAGCGAAATACTATCACATTTGTTCAATTTACGACGCTCCTATTTCAGATAGCTAATTGGGCAAAGCGGCATCTCAAAGCGCATGAAATGACGAGTGGAATGCACTATTAATCTTCTAGGGTAGGGCGAACAGAGACCCGCTTAGAACACTTTACATTAAGGTTAATATAAGAATTCAGCGAAAGTCTCTCACATTTGTTCAATTTACGTCGCTCCTATTTCAGATAGCGTACTGGGCTAGGCGGCATCTTAAAGCGCACGAAATGGCGAGTAAAATGCCCTATTAAACTTCTATGATAGGGCTATCAGAGACCCAATTAGATCATTTTATATTTTGGTTAATATAAGAATCCAGCGAAATTCTATCACATTTGTTCAACTTACGTCGCTGCTATTTCAGACAGCGTATTGGGCTAAGCGGCATCTCAAAGCGCATGAAATGACGAGTGAAATGCACTATTAAACTTCTATGATAGGGCTATCAGAGACCCTATTAGATCATTTTATATTTTGGTTAATATAAGAATCCAGCGAAATTCTATCACATTCGTTCAATTTACGTCGCTCCTATTTCAGATAGCGTACTGGGCTAGGCGGCATCTTAATGCGCGTGGAATGGCGGGTAAAATGCACTATTAAACTTCTATGATAGGGCTATCAGAGACCCGATTAGATCATTTTATATTTTGGTTAATATAAGAATTCAGCGAAATTCTATCACATTTGTTCAATTTACGTCGCTCCTATTTCAGATAGCTTATTGGGCTAAGCGGCATCTCAAAGCGCATGAAATGACGAGTGAAATGCACTATTAAACTTCTAGGGTAGGGCAAACAGAGACCGGATAAGATCATTTTATATTATGGTTAATTTAAGAATTCAGCGAAACTCTATCATATTTGTTCAATTTACGTCGCTCCTATTTCAGATAGCGTATTGGGCTAAGCGGCATCTCAATGCGCATGAAATGGCGAGTAAAATGCACTATTAAACTTCTAGGATAAGGCAAACAGAGACCCGATTAGATCATTTTATATTACGGTTAATATAATAATTCAGTGTAATTCTATCACATTTGTTCATCTTACGTCGCTCCTATTTCAGATAGCGTACAGGGCTATGCGGCATCTTAAAGCGCGTGGAATGGCGAGTAAAATGCACTATTAAACTTCTATGATAGGGCTATCGGAGACCCGATTAGATCATTTTATATTGTGGTTAATATAAGAATCCAGCGAAATTCTATCACATTCGTTCAATTTACGTCGCTCCTACTCCAGATATCGTTTTGGGCTCAGCGGCATCTCAAAGCGCATGAAATGGCGAGTAAAATGCACTGCTAAACTTCTAGGGTAGGGCGAACAAAGGCCCGATTAGATCATTTTACATTAAGGTTAATATAAGTATTCAGGGAAATTCTATCACATTTGTTCAATTTACGTCGCTCCTATTTCAGATAGCGTATTGGGCTAAGCGGCATCTCAAAGCCCATGAAATGGCGAGTAAAATGCACTGTTAAACTTCTAGGGTAGGGCAAACAGAGACCCGATTAGATCATTTCATATTATGGTTTATTTAAGAATTCAGAAAAATTCTATCGCGTTTGTTCAATTTACGTCGCTCCTCTTTCAGATAGCGTATTGGGCTAAGCTGCTTCTCAAAGCGCATGAAATGGCGATTTAAATGCACTGTTAAACTTCTAGGGTAGGGCAAACAGAGACCCGATTAGATCATATTATATTATGGTTAATTTAAGAATTCAGCCAAATTCTATCACATTTGTTCAACTTACGTCGCTCCTATTTCAGATAGCGTACTGGGCGAGGCGGAAACTTAAAGCGCGTGGAATGGCGATCAAAATGCACTACTAAACTTCTATGATAGGGCAATCAGAGTCCCGATTAGATCATTTTACATTAAGGTTAATATAAGGATTCACGGAAATTCTATCACATTTGTTCAATTTACGTCGCTCCTATTTCAGATAGCGTATTGGGCTATGCGGCATCTCAAAGCGCATGAAATGGCGAGTAAAATGCACTATTAACTTCCAGGGTAGGGCGAACAGAGACCCGATTAGATCATTTTACGTTATGGTTAATTTAAGAATTCAGCGTAATTCTATCACATTTGTTCAATTTACGTCGCTCCTATTTCAGATAGCGTATTGGGCTAAGCCGGATCTCAATGCGCATGAAATGGCGACTAAAATGCACTATTAAACTTCTAGGCTAGGGCGAACAGAGACCCGATTAGATCATTTTATATTATGGTTAATTTAAGTATTCAGCGAAATACTATCACATTTGTTCAATTTACGTCGCTCCTATTTCAGATAGCTAATTGGGCAAAGCGGCATCTCAAAGCGCATGAAATGACGAGTGGAATGCACTATTAATCTTCTAGGGTAGGGCGAACAGAGACCCGATTAGAACACTTTACATTAAGGTTAATATAAGAATTCAGCGAAAGTCTCTCACATTTGTTCAATTTACGTCGCTCCTATTTCAGATAGCGTACTGGGCTAGGCGGCATCTTAAAGCGCACGAAATGGCGAGTAAAATGCCCTATTAAACTTCTATGATAGGGCTATCAGAGACCCAATTAGATCATTTTATATTTTGGTTAATATAAGAATCCAGCGAAATTCTATCACATTTGTTCAACTTACGTCGCTGCTATTTCAGACAGCGTATTGGGCTAAGCGGCATCTCAAAGCGCATGAAATGACGAGTGAAATGCACTATTAATCTTCAAGGGTAGGGCGAACAGAGACCCGATTAGAACATTTTACATTAAGGTTAATATAAGAATTCAGCGAAATTCTCTCACATTTGTTCAATTTACGTCGCTCCTATTTCAGATAGCATATTGGGCAAAGCGGCATCTCAAAGCGCAAGAAATGGAGAGTAAAATGCACTATTAAACTTCTAGGGTAGGGCAAACAGAGACCCGATTAGATCATTTTATGTTATGGTTAATTTAAGAATTCAGCGAAATTCTATCACATTTGTTCAATTTACGTCGCTCCAATTTCAGATAGCGTGCTGGGCTAGGCGACATCTTAAAGCGTGTGGAAAGGCGAGCTAAATGCACTATTAAACTTCTATGATAGGGCAATCAGATACCCGACTAGATCATTTTATATTTTGGTTAATATAAGAATTCAGCGAAATTCTATCACATTCGTTCAATTTACGTTGCTCCTATTTCAGATAGCTTATTGGGCTAAGCGGCATCTCAAAGCGCATGAAATGACGAGTGAAATGCACTATTAAACTTCTAGGGTAGGGCAAACAGAGACCGGATAAGATCATTTTATATTATGGTTAATTTAAGAATTCAGGGAAACTCTATCATATTTGTTCAATTTACGTCGCTCCTATTTCAGATAGCGTATTGGGCTAAGCGGCATCTCAATGCGCATGAAATGGCGAGTAAAATGCACTATTAAACTTCTAGGATAAGGCAAACAGAGACCCGATTAGATCATTTTATATTACGGTTAATATAATAAT
>CAKAJE020001914.1:0-45934 GCA_916610135.2 Macropis europaea
CTAGGGTACGGCAAACAGAGACCCGATTAGATCATTTTGTATTATGGTTAATTTAAGAATTCAGCAAAATTCTATCACATTTGTTCAATTTACGTCGCTCCTATTTCAGATAGCGTACTGGGCTAGGCGGCATCTTAAAGCGCGTGGAATGGCGAGTAAAATGCACTATTAAACTTCTATGATAGGGCAATCAGGGACCCGATCAGATCATTTTATATTTTGGTTAATATAAGAATTCAAGGAAATTCTATCACATTTGTTCAATTTACGTCGCTCCTGTTTCAGATAGCGTATTGGGCTAAGCGGCATCTCAAAGCGCATGGAATGTCCAATAAAATGCACTATTAATCTTCATGGCTAGGGCAAACAGAGACCCGATTAGATCATTTTACATTAAGGTTAATATAAGAATTCAGGGAAGTTCTATCACATTTGTTCAATTTACGTCGCTCCTATTTCAGATAGCGTGTTGGGCTAAGCGGCATCTCAAAGCGCATGAAATGGCGAGTGCAATGCAATATTAAACTTCTAGGGTAGGGCGAACAGAGACCCGATTAGATCATTTTATATTATGGTTAATTTAAGAATTCACCGAAATTCTATCACATTTGTTCAATCTACGTCGCTCCTATTTCAGATAGCGTATTGGGCTAAGCGGCATCTCAAAGCCCATGAAATGGCGATTAAAATGCACTATTAAACTTCTAGGGTAAGGCAAACAGATACCCGATTAGATCATTTTATATTACGGTTAATATAAGAATTCAGCGTAATTCTATCACATTTGTTCAACTTACGTCGCTCCTATTTCAGATAGCGTACTGGGCTAGGCGGAATCTCAAAGCGCGTGGAAGGGCGAGTATAATGCACTACTAAACTTCTATGATCGGGCAATCAGAGACCCGATTACATCATTTTATATTTTGGTTAATATAAGAATTCAGCGAAATTCTCTCACATTTGTTCAATTTACGTCGCTGATATTTCAGATAACGTATTGGGCTAAGCGGCATCTCAAAGCGCAAGAAATGTGGAGTAAAATGCACTATTAAACTTCTAGGGTAGGCCAAAAAGAGACCCGATAAGATCATTTTATATTATGGTTAATTTAAGAATTCAGCGAAATTCTATCACATTTGTTCCATTTACGTCGCTCCTATTTCAGATAGCGTATTGGGCTAAGCGGCATCTCAAAGCCCATGAAATGGCGATTAAAATGCACTATTAAACTTCTAGGGTAAGGCAAACAGATACCCGATTAGATCATTTTATATTACGGTTAATATAAGAATTCAGCGTAATTCTATCACATTTGTTCAACTTACGTCGCTCCTATTTCAGATAGCGTACTGGGCTAGGCGGCATCTTAAAGCGCGTGGAAGGGCGAGTAAAATGCACTACTAACCTTCTAGGGTAGGGCAAACAGAGACCCGATTAGATCATTTTATATTACGGTTAATATAAGAATCCAGCGTAATTCTATCACATTTGTTCAACTTACGCCGCACCTGCTTGAGATAGCGTACTGGGCTAGGCGGCATCTTAAAGCGCGTGGAATGGCGAGTAAAATGCACTATTAAACTTCTAGGGTAGGGCAATCAGAGACCCGATTAGATCATTTTATATTTTGGTTAATATATGAATGCAGCGAAATTCTATCACATTTGCTCAATTTACGTTGCTCCTATTTCAGATAGCGTATTGGGCTAAGCGGCATCTCAAAGCGCATGGAATGTCCAATAAAATGCACTATTAATCTTCTAGGCTAGGGCAAACAGAGACCCGATTAGATCATTTTACATTAAGGTTAATATAAGACTTCAGGGAAATTCTATCACATTTGTTCAATTTACGTCGCTCCTATTTCAGATAGCGTATTAGGCTAAGCGGCATCTCAATGCGCATGAAATGGCGAGTAAAATGCACTATTAAACTTCTAGGGTAATGCAAAGAGAGACCCGATTAGATCATTTTATATTACGGTTAATATAAGAATTAAGCGTAATTCTATCACATTTGTTCAATTTACGTCACTCCTATTTCAGATAGCCTACTGGGCTAGCCGGCATCTTAAAGCGCGTGGAATAGCGAGTGAAATGCACTATTATACTTCTAGGGTAGGGCGAACAGAGACCCGATTAGATCATTTTACATTAAGGTTAATATAAGAATTCAGCGAAATTCTATCACATTTGTTCAATTTACGTCGCTCATATTTCAGATAGCGTATTGGGATAAGCGGCATCTCAAAGCGCATGAAATGGCGAGTAAAATGCGCTACTAACCTTCTATCATAGGGCAATCAGAGACCCGATTAGATCATTTTATATTTTGTTTAATATAAGATTTCAGGGAAATTCTATCACATTTGTTCAATTTACGTCGCTCATATTTCAGATGGCGTATTGGGCTAAGCGGCATCTCAAAGCGCATGGAATGGCGAGTAAAATGCACTATTAAACTTCTAGGGTAGGGCAAACAGAGACCCGATTAGATCATTTTGTATTATGGTTAATTTAAGAATTCAGCGAAATTCGATCACATTTGTTCAATTTACGTCGCTCCTATTTAAGATAGCGTACTGGGCTAAGCGGCATCTGAAAGCGCATGAAATGGCGAGTAAAATGCACTATTAAACTTCTAGGGTAGGGCAAACAGAGACCCGATTAGATCATTTTATATTATGATTAATTTAAGAAGTCAGCAAAATTCTATCACATTTGTTCAATTTAGGTCGTTCCTATTTCAGATAGCATACTGGGCTAGGCGGCATCTTAAAGCACGTGGAAAGGCGAGTAAAATGCACTATTAAACTTCTATGATAGGGCAATCAGAGACCCGATTAGATCATTTTATATTTTGTTTAATATAAGATTTCAGGGAAATTCTGTCACATTTGTTCAATTTACGTCGCTCCTATTTCAGATAGCTTATTGGGCTTAGCGGCATCTTAAAGCGCGTGGAATGGCGAGTAAAATGCACTATTAAACTTCTATGACAGGGCAATCAGGGACCCGATCAGATCATTTTATATTTTCGTTAATATAAGAATTCAAGGAAATTCTATCACATTTGTTCAATTTACGTCGCTCCTATTTCAGATAGCGTATTAGGCTAAGCGGCATCTCAATGCGCATGAAATGGCGAGTAAAATGCACTATTAAACTTCTAGGGTAATGCAAAGAGAGACCCGATTAGATCATTTTATATTACGGTTAATATAAGAATTAAGCGTAATTCTATCACATTTGTTCAATTTACGTCACTCCTATTTCAGATAGCCTACTGGGCTAGCCGGCATCTTAAAGCGCGTGGAATAGCGAGTGAAATGCACTATTATACTTCTAGGGTAGGGCGAACAGAGACCCGATTAGATCATTTTACATTAAGGTTAATATAAGAATTCAGCGAAATTCTATCACATTTGTTCAATTTACGTCGCTCATATTTCAGATAGCGTATTGGGCTAAGCGGCATCTCAAAGCGCATGAAATGGCGAGTAAAATGCGCTACTAACCTTCTATCATAGGGCAATCAGAGACCCGATTAGATCATTTTATATTTTGTTTAATATAAGATTTCAGGGAAATTCTATCACATTTGTTCAATTTACGTCGCTCATATTTCAGATAGCGTATTGGGCTAAGCGGCATCTCAAAGCGCATGGAATGGCGAGTAAAATGCACTATTAAACTTCTAGGGTAGGGCAAACAGAGACCCGATTAGATCATTTTGTATTATGGTTAATTTAAGAATTCAGCGAAATTCTATCACATTTGTTCAATTTACGTCGCTCCTATTTAAGATAGCGGACTGGGCTAAGCGGCATCTCAAAGTGCATGAAATGTCGAGTGAAATGCACTATTATACTTCTAGGGTACGGCAAACAGAGACCCGATTAGATCATTTTGTATTATGGTTAATTTAAGAATTCAGCAAAATTCTATCACATTTGTTCAATTTACGTCGCTCCTATTTCAGATAGCGTACTGGGCTAGGCGGCATCTTAAAGCGCGTGGAATGGCGAGTAAAATGCACTATTAAACTTCTATGATAGGGCAATCAGGGACCCGATCAGATCATTTTATATTTTGGTTAATATAAGAATTCAAGGAAATTCTATCACATTTGTTCAATTTACGTCGCTCCTGTTTCAGATAGCGTATTGGGCTAAGCGGCATCTCAAAGCGCATGGAATGTCCAATAAAATGCACTATTAATCTTCATGGCTAGGGCAAACAGAGACCCGATTAGATCATTTTACATTAAGGTTAATATAAGAATTCAGGGAAGTTCTATCACATTTGTTCAATTTACGTCGCTCCTATTTCAGATAGCGTGTTGGGCTAAGCGGCATCTCAAAGCGCATGAAATGGCGAGTGCAATGCAATATTAAACTTCTAGGGTAGGGCGAACAGAGACCCGATTAGATCATTTTACATTAATGTTAATTTAAGAATTCAGGGAAATTCTATCACATTTGTTCAATTTACGTCGCTCCTATTTCAGATAGCGTATTGGGCTAAGCGGCATCTCAAAGCGCATGAAATGGCGAGTAAAATGCACTATTAAACTTCTATGATAGGGCAGTCAGAGACCCGATTAGATCATTTTATATTATGGTTAATATAAGAATTCAGCAAAAGTCTATCACATTTGTTCAATTTACGTCGCTCATATTTCAGATAGCGTATTGGGCTAAGCGGCATTTCAAAGCGCATGAAATGGCGAGTAAAATGCGCTACTAACCTTCAATGATAGGGCAATCAGAGACCCGATTAGATGATTTTATATTATGTTTAATATAAGATTTCAGGGAAATTCTATCACATTTGTTCAATTTACGTCGCTCATATTACAGATAGCGTATTGGGCTATGCGGCACCTTAAAGCACATGAAATGGCGAGTAAAATGCACTATTAAACTTCTATGATAGGGCAAACAGAAACCCGATTATATCATTTTATATTACGGTTAATATAAGAATTCAGCGTAATTCTATCACATTTGTTCAACTTACGTCGCTCCTATTTCAGGTATCGTACTGGGCTAGGGGGCATCTTAAAGCGCGTGGAATGGCGAATAAAATGCACTATTAAACTTCTATGATACGGCAATCAGAGACCCGATTAGATCATTTTATATTTTGTTTAATATAAGATTTCAGGGAAATTCTATCGCATTTGTTCAATTTACGTCGCTCCTATTTCAGATAGCGTATTGGGCTAAGCGGCATCTCAAAGCGCATGAAATGGAGAATAAAATGCACTATTAAACTTCTAGGCTAGGGAGAACAGAGACCCGATTAGATCATTTTACATTACGGTTAATATAAGAATTCAGCGTAATTCTATCACATTTGTTCAATTTACGTCGCTCCTATTTCAGATAGCGTATTGTGCTATGCGGCATCTCAAAGCGCATGAAATGGCGAGTAAAATGCACTATTAAACTTCTAGGGTAGGTCTAACAGAGACCCGATTAGATCATTTTATATTACCGTCAATTTAGGAATTCAGCAAAATTCTATCACATTTGTTCAATTTACGTCGCTCCTATTCAGATAGCGTACTGGGCGAGGCGGCATCTTAAAGCGCGTGGAATGGCGAGTAAAACGCACTATTGAACTTCTATAATAGGGCAATCAGAGACCCGATTAGATCATTTTATAATTTGGTTAATATAAAAATTCAGCGAAATTCTATCACATTTATTCAATTTACGTCGCTCCTATTTGAGGTAGCTTATAGGGCTAAGCGGCATCTCAAAGCGCATGAAATGACGAGTGAAATGCACTATTAAACTTCTAGGGTAGGTCGAACAGAGACCCGATTAGATCATTTTACATTAAGGATAATATAAGAATTCAGGGAAATTCTATCACATTTGTTCAATTTACGTCGCTCCTATTTCAGATAGCGTATTGGGCTAAGCGGCATCTCAAAGCGCATGAAATTACGAGTGAAATGCACTATTAAACTTCTAGGGTAGGACAAACAGAGACCCGATTAGATCATTTTATATTACGGTTAATATAAGAATTAAGCGTAATTCTATCACATTTGTTCAATTTACGTCACTCCTATTTCAGATAGCCTACTGGGCTAGCCGCCATCTTAAAGCGCGTGGAATAGCGAGTAAAATGCACTATTAGCCTTCTATGATAGGGCAATCAGAGAACCGATTAGATCATTTTATATTTTGGTTAATATAAGAATTCAGCGAAATCCTATCACATTTGTTCAATTTACGTCGCTCCTATTTCAGATAGCGAATTGGGCCAAGCGGCATCTCAAAGCGCATGGAATGGCGAATAAAATGCACTATTAAACTTCTAGGGTAGGGCAAACAGAGATCCGATTAGATCATTTTATATTATGGTTAATTTAAGAATTCAGCAAAATTCTATCACATTTGTTCAATTTACGTCGCTCCTATTTCAGATAGCGTACTGGGCGAGGCGGCATCTTAATGCGCGTGGAATGGCGAGTAAAATGCACTATTAGCCTTCTATGATAGGGCAATCAGAGACCCGATAAGATCATTTTATATTAATGTTAATATAAGAATTAAGCGTAATTCTATCACATTTGTTCAATTTACGTCGCTCCTATTTCGGATAGCGTACTGGACTAAGCGGCATCTTAAAGCGCGTGGAATGGCGAGTAAAATGCACTATTAAACTTCTAGGGTAGGGCAAACAGAGACCCGATTAGATCATTTTATATTATAGTTAATTTCAGAATTCAGCGAAATTCTATCACATTTGTTCACCTTACGTCGCTCCTATTTCAGATAGCGTATTGGGCTAAGCGGCAACTCAAAGCGCATGAAATGGCGAGTAAAACGCACTATTAAACTTCTAGGGTAGGGCAAACTGAGACCCGATTAGATCATTTTATATTTTGGTTAATTTAAGAATTCAGCAAAATTCAATCACATTTGTTCAATTTACGTCGCTCCTATTTCAGATAGCGTACTGGGCTAGGCGGCATCTTAAAGCGCGCGGAATGTCGAGTAAAATGCACTATTAAACTTCTATGATAGGGCAATCAGAGACCCGATTAGATCATTTTATATTTTGGTTAATATAAGAATTCAGCGAAATTCTATCACATTTGTTCAATTTACGTCGCTCACGTTTCATATAGCGTATTGGGCTAAGCGGCATCTCAAAGCGCATGAAATGGCGAGTAAAATGCACTATTAAACTTCTAGGGTAGGGCAATAAGAGACCCGATTAGATCATTTTATATTTTGGTTAATATAAGAATTCAGCGAAATTCCATCACATTTATTCAATTTACGTCGCTCCAATTTCAGATAGCTTATTGAGCTAAGCGGCATCTCAAAGCGCATGAAATGTGGAGTGAAATGCACTATTAAACTTCTAGGGTAGGGCGAACAGAGACCCGATTAGATCATTTTACATTAAGGTTAATGTAAGTATTCAGGGAAATTCTATCACATTTGTTCAATTTACGTCGCTACTATTTCAGATAGCGTATTGGGCTAAGCGGCATCTCAAAGGGCATGAAATGGCGAATAAAATGCACTATAAAACTTCTCGGCTAGGGCGAACAGAGACCCGATCAGATCATTTTACATTATGGTTAATAAAAGAATTCAGCGAAATTCTACCACATTTGTTCAACTTACGTCGCTCCTATTTCAGATAGCGTATTGGGCTAAGCGGCATCTCAAAGCGCATGAAATGGCGAGTAAAATGCACTATTAGATTTCTATGGTAGGGCGTACAGAGACCCGATTAGATCATTTTATATTATGGTTAATTTAAGAATTCAGCAAAATTCTATCACATTTATTCAATTTACGTCGCTCCTATTTCAGATACCGTACTGGGCTCGGCGGCATCTTAAAGCGCGTGGCATGGCGAGTGAAATGCACTATTAGACTTCTATGGTAGGGCGAACAGAGACCCGATTAGATCATTTTATATTATGGTTAATTTAAGAATTCAGCGAAATTCTATCACATTTGTTCAATTTACGTCGCTCCTATTCCAGATAGTGTATTGGGCTATGCGGCAACTTAAAGCACATGAAATGGCGAGTAAAATGCACTATTAAACTTCTATGATAGGGCAAACAGAGACCCGATTATATCATTTTATATTACGGTTAATATAAGAATTCAGCGTAATTCTATCACATTTGTTCAACTTACGTCGCTCCTATTTCAGGTAGCGTACTGGGCTAGGGGGCATGTTAAAGCGCGTGGAATGGCGAATAAAATGCACTGCTAAACTTCTATGATACGGCAATCAGAGACCCGATTAGATCATTTTATATTTTGTTTAATATAAGATTTCAGGGAAATTCTATCGCATTTGTTCAATTTACGTCGCTCCTATTTCAGATAGCGTATTGGGCTAAGCGGCATCTCAAAGCGCATGAAATGGAGAATAAAATGCACTATTAAACTTCTAGGCTAGGGAGAACAGAGACCCGATTAGATCATTTTACATTATGGTTAATAAAAGAATTCAGCGAAATTCTATCACATTTTTTCAACTTACGTCGCTCCTATTTCAGATAGCGTATTGGGCTAAGTGGCATCTCAAAGTGCATGAAATGGCGAGTGAAATGCACTATTAGACTTCTATGGTAGGGCGAACAGAGACCCGATTAGATCATTTTACATTAAGGTTAATAGAAGATTTCACGGAAATTCTATCACATTTGTTCAATTTACGTTGCTCCTATTTCAGATAGCGTATTGGGCTAAGCGGTCTTTCAAAGTGCATGAAATGGCGAGTAAAATGCACTATTAAACTTCTAGGATAAGGCAAACAGAGACCCGATTAGATCATTTTATATTACGGTTAATATAAGAATTCAGCGTAATTCTATCACATTTGTTCATCTTACGTCGCTCCTATTTCAGATAGCGTACTGGGCTAGGCGGCATCTTAAAGCGCGTGGAAGGGCGAGTAAAATGCAATACTAAACTTCTATGATACAGTAATCAGAGACCCGATTACATCATTTTATATTTTGTTTAATATAAGATTTCAGGGAAATTCTATCACATTTGTTCAATTTACGTCGCTCCTATTTCAGATAGCGTATTGGGCTAAGCGGCATCTCAAAGCGCATGAAATGGCGAATAAAATGCACTATTAAACTTCTAGGCTAGGGCGAACAGAGACCCGATTAGATCATTTTACATTATGGTTAATAAAAGAATTCAGCGAAATTCTATCACATTTGTTCAACTTACGTCGCTCCTATTTCAGATAGCGTACTGGGCTAGGCGCCATCTTAAAGCGCGTGGAATGGCGAGTAAAATGCACAGCTCAACTTTTATGATAGAGCAATCAGAGACCGGATTAGCTCATTTTATATTATGTTTAATATAAGATTTCATGGAAATTCTATCACATTTGTTCAATTTACGTCGCTCCTATTTCAGATAGCTTATTGGGCTAAGCGGCATGTCAAAGCGCATGAAATGACGAGTGAAATGCACTGTTAAACTTCTATGATATTGCAATCAGAGACCCGATTAGATCATTTTATATTTTGTTTAATATAAGATTTCAGGGAAATTCTATCACATTTGTTCAATTTACGTCGCTCCTATTTCAGATAGCTTATTGGGCTAAGCGGCATCTGAAGGCGCATGAAATGGCGAGCAAAATGCACTATTAAACTTCTAGGGTAGGGCAAACAGAGACCCGATGAGATTATTTTATATTATGGTTAATTTAAGATGTCAGCAAAATTTTATCACATTTGTTCAATTTACGTCGCTCCTATTTCAGATAGCGTCCAGGGCTAGGCGGCATCTTAAAGCGCGTGGAATGACGTGTAATATGCACTACTAAATTTCTATGATAGGGCAATCAGAGACCCGATTACATCATTTTATATTTTGGTTAATATAAGAATTCAGCGAAATTCTATCACATTTGTTCAATTTACGTCGCTCCTATTACAGATAACTTATTGTGCTTAGCGGCATCTCAAAGCGCATGAAGTGACGAGTGAAATGCACTATTAAACTTCTAGGGTAGTGCAAACAGAGACCCGATTAGATCATTTTACATTATGGTTAATGTAAGAATGCAGCGTAATTCTATCACATTTGTTCAACTTACGTCGCTCCTATTTCAGATAGCGTACTGGGCTAGGCGGCATCTTAAAGCGCGTGGAATGGCGAGTAAAATGCACTACTAAACATCTATGATAGGGCAATCAGAGACCCGATTAGATCATTTTATATTTTGGTTAATATAAGAATTCAGCGAAATTCTATCACATTTGTTCAATTTACGTCGCTCCTATTACAGATAGCTTATTGTGCTTAGCGTCATCTCAAAGCGCATGAAGTGACGAGTGAAATGCACTATTAAACTTCTAGGGTAGGGCAAACAGAGACCCGATTATATCATTTTACATTATGGTTAATGTAAGAATTCAGCGAAATTCTATCACATTTGTTCAATTTACGTCGCTCCTATTTCAGATAGCTTATTGGGCTGAGCGGCATCTCAAAGCGCATGAAGTGCCGAGTGAAATGCACTATTAAACTTCTAGGGTAGGGCAAACAGAGACCCGATTAGATCATTTTATATTATGGCTAATTTAAGAATTCAGCAAAATTCTATCACATTTGTTCAACTTACGTCGCTCCTATTTCAGATAGCGTACTGGGCTAGGCGCCATCTTAAAGCGCGTGGAATGGCGAGTAAAATGCACTGCTCAACTTCTAGGCTAGGGCGAACAGAGACCCGATCAGATCATTTTACATTATGGTTAATAAAAGTATTCAGAGAAATTCTATCACATTTGTTCAAATTACGTCGCTCCTATTTCAGATAGCGTATTGGGCTAAGCGGCATCTCAAAGTGCATGAAATGGCGAGTGAAATGCACTATTAGGCTTCTATGGTAGGGCGAAAAGAGACCCGATTAGATCATTTTACATTAAGGTTAATATATGAATTCACGGAAATTCTATCACATTTGTTCAATTTACGTCGCTCCTATTTCAGATAGCTTATTGGGCTAAGCGGCATCTGAAGGCGCATGAAATGGCGAGTAAAATGCACTATTAAACTTCTAGGGTAGGGCAAACAGAGACCCGATGAGATTATTTTATATTATGGTTAATTTAAGATGTCAGCAAAATTTTATCACATTTGTTCAATTTACGTCGCTCCTATTTCAGATAGCGTACAGGGCTAGGCAGCATCTTAAAGCGCGTGGAATGACGTGTAATATGCACTACTAAATTTCTATGATAGGGCAATCAGAGACCCGATTACATCATTTTATATTTTGGTTAATATAAGAATTCAGCGAAATTCTATCACATTTGTTCAATTTACGTCGCTCCTATTACAGATAACTTATTGTGCTTAGCGGCATCTCAAAGCGCATGAAGTGACGAGTGAAATGCACTATTAAACTTCTAGGGTAGGGCAAACAGAGACCCGATTAGATCATTTTATATTATGGTTAATTTAAGAATTCAGCAAAATTCTATCACATTTGTTCAACTTACGTCGCTCCAATTTCAGATAGCGTACTGGGCTAGGCGCCATCTTAAAGCGCATGAAGTGACGAGTGAAATGCACTATTAAACTTCTAGGGTAGGGCAAACAGAGACCCGATTAGATCATTTCATATTATGGTTAATTTAAGAATTCAGCGAAATTCTATCACATTTGTTCAACTTACGTCGCTCCTAATTTAGATAGCGTACTGGGCTAGGCGGCATCTTAAAGCGCGTGGAATGGCGAGTAAAATGCACTGCTAAACTTCTATGATAGGGCAATCAGAGACCCGATTAGATCATTTTATATTTTGTTTAATATAAGATTTCAGGGAAATTCTATCACATTTGTTTAATTTACGTCGCTCCTATTTCAGATAGCGTATTGGGCGAAGCGGCATCTCAAAGCGCATGAAATGGCGACTAAAATGCACTATTAAACTTCTAGGGTAGGGCAAGCAGAGACCCGATTAGATCATTTTATATTATGGTTAATTTAAGAATTCAGCAAAATTCTATCACATTCGTTCAATTTAGGTTGCTCCTATTTCAGATAGCGTACTGGGCGAGGCGGCATCTTAAAGCGCGTGGAATGGCGAGTAAAACGCACTATTGAACTTCTATAATAGGGCAATCAGAGACCCGATTAGATCATTTTATAATTTGGTTAATATAAAAATTCAGCGAAATTCTATCACATTTATTCAATTTACGTCGCTCCTATTTGAGGTAGCTTATAGGGCTAAGCGGCATCTCAAAGCGCATGAAATGACGAGTGAAATGCACTATTAAACTTCTAGGGTAGGTCGAACAGAGACCCGATTAGATCATTTTACATTAAGGATAATATAAGAATTCAGGGAAATTCTATCACATTTGTTCAATTTACGTCGCTCCTATTTCAGATAGCGTATTGGGCTAAGCGGCATCTCAAAGCGCATGAAATTACGAGTGAAATGCACTATTAAACTTCTAGGGTAGGACAAACAGAGACCCGATTAGATCATTTTATATTACGGTTAATATAAGAATTAAGCGTAATTCTATCACATTTGTTCAATTTACGTCACTCCTATTTCAGATAGCCTACTGGGCTAGCCGCCATCTTAAAGCGCGTGGAATAGCGAGTAAAATGCACTATTAGCCTTCTATGATAGGGCAATCAGAGAACCGATTAGATCATTTTATATTTTGGTTAATATAAGAATTCAGCGAAATCCTATCACATTTGTTCAATTTACGTCGCTCCTATTTCAGATAGCGAATTGGGCCAAGCGGCATCTCAAAGCGCATGGAATGGCGAATAAAATGCACTATTAAACTTCTAGGGTAGGGCAAACAGAGATCCGATTAGATCATTTTATATTATGGTTAATTTAAGAATTCAGCAAAATTCTATCACATTTGTTCAATTTACGTCGCTCCTATTTCAGATAGCGTACTGGGCGAGGCGGCATCTTAATGCGCGTGGAATGGCGAGTAAAATGCACTATTAGCCTTCTATGATAGGGCAATCAGAGACCCGATAAGATCATTTTATATTAATGTTAATATAAGAATTAAGCGTAATTCTATCACATTTGTTCAATTTACGTCGCTCCTATTTCGGATAGCGTACTGGACTAAGCGGCATCTTAAAGCGCGTGGAATGGCGAGTAAAATGCACTATTAAACTTCTAGGGTAGGGCAAACAGAGACCCGATTAGATCATTTTATATTATAGTTAATTTCAGAATTCAGCGAAATTCTATCACATTTGTTCACCTTACGTCGCTCCTATTTCAGATAGCGTATTGGGCTAAGCGGCAACTCAAAGCGCATGAAATGGCGAGTAAAACGCACTATTAAACTTCTAGGGTAGGGCAAACTGAGACCCGATTAGATCATTTTATATTATGGTTAATTTAAGAATTCAGCAAAATTCAATCACATTTGTTCAATTTACGTCGCTCCTATTTCAGATAGCGTACTGGGCTAGGCGGCATCTTAAAGCGCGCGGAATGTCGAGTAAAATGCACTATTAAACTTCTATGATAGGGCAATCAGAGACCCGATTAGATCATTTTATATTTTGGTTAATATAAGAATTCAGCGAAATTCTATCACATTTGTTCAATTTACGTCGCTCACGTTTCATATAGCGTATTGGGCTAAGCGGCATCTCAAAGCGCATGAAATGGCGAGTAAAATGCACTATTAAACTTCTAGGGTAGGGCAATAAGAGACCCGATTAGATCATTTTATATTTTGGTTAATATAAGAATTCAGCGAAATTCCATCACATTTATTCAATTTACGTCGCTCCTATTTCAGATAGCTTATTGAGCTAAGCGGCATCTCAAAGCGCATGAAATGTGGAGTGAAATGCACTATTAAACTTCTAGGGTAGGGCGAACAGAGACCCGATTAGATCATTTTACATTAAGGTTAATGTAAGTATTCAGGGAAATTCTATCACATTTGTTCAATTTACGTCGCTACTATTTCAGATAGCGTATTGGGCTAAGCGGCATCTCAAAGGGCATGAAATGGCGAATAAAATGCACTATAAAACTTCTCGGCTAGGGCGAACAGAGACCCGATCAGATCATTTTACATTATGGTTAATAAAAGAATTCAGCGAAATTCTACCACATTTGTTCAACTTACGTCGCTCCTATTTCAGATAGCGTATTGGGCTAAGCGGCATCTCAAAGCGCATGAAATGGCGAGTAAAATGCACTATTAGATTTCTATGGTAGGGCGTACAGAGACCCGATTAGATCATTTTATATTATGGTTAATTTAAGAATTCAGCAAAATTCTATCACATTTATTCAATTTACGTCGCTCCTATTTCAGATACCGTACTGGGCTCGGCGGCATCTTAAAGCGCGTGGCATGGCGAGTGAAATGCACTATTAGACTTCTATGGTAGGGCGAACAGAGACCCGATTAGATCATTTTATATTATGGTTAATTTAAGAATTCAGCGAAATTCTATCACATTTGTTCAATTTACGTCGCTCCTATTCCAGATAGCGTATTGGGCTATGCGGCAACTTAAAGCACATGAAATGGCGAGTAAAATGCACTATTAAACTTCTATGATAGGGCAAACAGAGACCCGATTATATCATTTTATATTACGGTTAATATAAGAATTCAGCGTAATTCTATCACATTTGTTCAACTTACGTCGCTCCTATTTCAGGTAGCGTACTGGGCTAGGGGGCATCTTAAAGCGCGTGGAGTGGCGAATAAAATGCACTACTAAACTTCTATGATACGGCAATCAGAGACCCGATTAGATCATTTTATATTTTGTTTAATATAAGATTTCAGGGAAATTCTATCGCATTTGTTCAATTTACGTCGCTCCTATTTCAGATAGCGTATTGGGCTAAGCGGCATCTCAAAGCGCATGAAATGGAGAATAAAATGCACTATTAAACTTCTAGGCTAGGGAGAACAGAGACCCGATTAGATCATTTTACATTATGGTTAATAAAAGAATTCAGCGAAATTCTATCACATTTTTTCAACTTACGTCGCTCCTATTTCAGATAGCGTATTGGGCTAAGCGGCATCTCAAAGTGCATGAAATGGCGAGTGAAATGCACTATTAGACTTCTATGGTAGGGCGAACAGAGACCCGATTAGATCATTTTACATTAAGGTTAATAGAAGATTTCACGGAAATTCTATCACATTTGTTCAATTTACGTTGCTCCTATTTCAGATAGCGTATTGGGCTAAGCGGTATTTCAAAGTGCATGAAATGGCGAGTAAAATGCACTATTAAACTTCTAGGATAAGGCAAACAGAGACCCGATTAGATCATTTTATATTACGGTTAATATAAGAATTCAGCGTAATTCTATCACATTTGTTCATCTTACGTCGCTCCTATTTCAGATAGCGTACTGGGCTAGGCGGCATCTTAAAGCGCGTGGAAGGGCGAGTAAAATGCAATACTAAACTTCTATGATACAGTAATCAGAGACCCGATTACATCATTTTATATTTTGTTTAATATAAGATTTCAGGGAAATTCTATCACATTTGTTCAATTTACGTCGCTCCTATTTCAGATAGCGTATTGGGCTAAGCGGCATCTCAAAGCGCATGAAATGGCGAATAAAATGCACTATTAAACTTCTAGGCTAGGGCGAACAGAGACCCGATTAGATCATTTTACATTATGGTTAATAAAAGAATTCAGCGAAATTCTATCACATTTGTTCAACTTACGTCGCTCCTATTTCAGATAGCGTACTGGGCTAGGCGCCATCTTAAAGCGCGTGGAATGGCGAGTAAAATGCACAGCTCAACTTTTATGATAGAGCAATCAGAGACCGGATTAGCTCATTTTATATTATGTTTAATATAAGATTTCATGGAAATTCTATCACATTTGTTCAATTTACGTCGCTCCTATTTCAGATAGCTTATTGGGCTAAGCGGCATGTCAAAGCGCATGAAATGACGAGTGAAATGCACTGTTAAACTTCTATGATATTGCAATCAGAGACCCGATTAGATCATTTTATATTTTGTTTAATATAAGATTTCAGGGAAATTCTATCACATTTGTTCAATTTACGTCGCTCCTATTTCACATAGCTTATTGGGCTAAGCGGCATCTGAAGGCGCATGAAATGGCGAGTAAAATGCACTATTAAACTTCTAGGGTAGGGCAAACAGAGACCCGATGAGATTATTTTATATTATGGTTAATTTAAGATGTCAGCAAAATTTTATCACATTTGTTCAATTTACGTCGCTCCTATTTCAGATAGCGTCCAGGGCTAGGCGGCATCTTAAAGCGCGTGGAATGACGTGTAATATGCACTACTAAATTTCTATGATAGGGCAATCAGAGACCCGATTACATCATTTTATATTTTGGTTAATATAAGAATTCAGCGAAATTCTATCACATTTGTTCAATTTACGTCGCTCCTATTACAGATAACTTATTGTGCTTAGCGGCATCTCAAAGCGCATGAAGTGACGAGTGAAATGCACTATTAAACTTCTAGGGTAGTGCAAACAGAGACCCGATTAGATCATTTTACATTATGGTTAATGTAAGAATGCAGCGTAATTCTATCACATTTGTTCAACTTACGTCGCTCCTATTTCAGATAGCGTACTGGGCTAGGAGGCATCTTAAAGCGCGTGGAATGGCGAGTAAAATGCACTACTAAACATCTATGATAGGGCAATCAGAGACCCGATTAGATCATTTTATATTTTGGTTAATATAAGAATTCAGCGAAATTCTATCACATTTGTTCAATTTACGTCGCTCCTATTACAGATAGCTTATTGTGCTTAGCGTCATCTCAAAGCGCATGAAGTGACGAGTGAAATGCACTATTAAACTTCTAGGGTAGGGCAAACAGAGACCCGATTATATCATTTTACATTATGGTTAATGTAAGAATTCAGCGAAATTCTATCACATTTGTTCAATTTACGTCGCTCCTATTTCAGATAGCTTATTGGGCTGAGCGGCATCTCAAAGCGCATGAAGTGCCGAGTGAAATGCACTATTAAACTTCTAGGGTAGGGCAAACAGAGACCCGATTAGATCATTTTATATTATGGCTAATTTAAGAATTCAGCAAAATTCTATCACATTTGTTCAACTTACGTCGCTCCTATTTCAGATAGCGTACTGGGCTAGGCGCCATCTTAAAGCGCGTGGAATGGCGAGTAAAATGCACTGCTCAACTTCTAGGCTAGGGCGAACAGAGACCCGATCAGATCATTTTACATTATGGTTAATAAAAGTATTCAGAGAAATTCTATCACATTTGTTCAAATTACGTCGCTCCTATTTCAGATAGCGTATTGGGCTAAGCGGCATCTCAAAGTGCATGAAATGGCGAGTGAAATGCACTATTAGGCTTCTATGGTAGGGCGAAAAGAGACCCGATTAGATCATTTTACATTAAGGTTAATATATGAATTCACGGAAATTCTATCACATTTGTTCAATTTACGTCGCTCCTATTCCAGATAGCGTATTGGGCTAAGCGGCATTTCAAAGCGCATGAAATGGCGAGTAAAATGCACTATTAAACTTCTCGGATAAGGCAAACAGAGACCCGATTAGATCATTTTATATTACGGCTAATATAAGAATTCAGCGTAATTCTATCACATTTGTTCATCTTACGTCGCTCCTATTTCAGATCGCGTACTGGGCTAGGCGGCATCTTAAAGCGCGTGGAAGGGCGAGTAAAATGCACTACTATACTTCTATGATACAGTAATCAGAGACCCGATTACATCATTTTATATTTTGTTTAATATAAGATTTCAGGGAAATTCTATCACATTTGATTAATTTACGTCGCTCCTATTTCAGATAGCGTATTGGGCTAAGCGGCATGTCAAAGCGCATGAAATGACGAGTGAAATGCACTGTTAAACTTCTATGATATTGCAATCAGAGACCCGATTAGATCATTTTATATTTTGTTTAATATAAGATTTCAGGGAAATTCTATCACATTTGTTCAATTTACGTCGCTCCTATTTCAGATAGCTTATTGGGCTAAGCGGCATCTGAAGGCGCATGAAATGGCGAGTAAAATGCACTATTAAACTTCTAGGGTAGGGCAAACAGAGACCCGATGAGATTATTTTATATTATGGTTAATTTAAGATGTCAGCAAAATTTTATCACATTTGTTCAATTTACGTCGCTCCTATTTCAGATAGCGTACAGGGCTAGGCAGCATCTTAAAGCGCGTGGAATGACGTGTAATATGCACTACTAAATTTCTATGATAGGGCAATCAGAGACCCGATTACATCATTTTATATTTTGGTTAATATAAGAATTCAGCGAAATTCTATCACATTTGTTCAATTTACGTCGCTCCTATTACAGATAACTTATTGTGCTTAGCGGCATCTCAAAGCGCATGAAGTGACGAGTGAAATGCACTATTAAACTTCTAGGGTAGGGCAAACAGAGACCCGATTAGATCATTTTATATTATGGTTAATTTAAGAATTCAGCAAAATTCTATCACATTTGTTCAACTTACGTCGCTCCAATTTCAGATAGCGTACTGGGTTAGGCGCCATCTTAAAGCGCATGAAGTGACGAGTGAAATGCACTATTAAACTTCTAGGGTAGGGCAAACAGAGACCCGATTAGATCATTTCATATTATGGTTAATTTAAGAATTCAGCGAAATTCTATCACATTTGTTCAACTTACGTCGCTCCTAATTTAGATAGCGTACTGGGCTAGGCGGCATCTTAAAGCGCGTGGAATGGCGAGTAAAATGCACTGCTAAACTTCTATGATAGGGCAATCAGAGACCCGATTAGATCATTTTATATTTTGTTTAATATAAGATTTCAGGGAAATTCTATCACATTTGTTTAATTTACGTCGCTCCTATTTCAGATAGCGTATTGGGCGAAGCGGCATCTCAAAGCGCATGAAATGGCGACTAAAATGCACTATTAAACTTCTAGGGTAGGGCAAGCAGAGACCCGATTAGATCATTTTATATTATGGTTAATTTAAGAATTCAGCAAAATTCTATCACATTCGTTCAATTTAGGTTGCTCCTATTTCAGATAGCGTACTGGGATAGGCGGCATCTTAAAGCGCGTGGAATGCCGAGTAAAATCCACTATTAAACTTCTAGGCTAGGGCGAACGGAGACCAGATTAGATCATTTTACATTCTGGTTAATAAAATAATTCAGCGAAATTCTATCACATTTGTTCAACTTTCGTCGCTCATATTTCAGATAGCGTATTGGGCTAAGCGGCATCTCAAAGCGCATGAAAGGGCGAGTAAAATGCATTATTAAACTTCTAGGGTAGGGCAATCAGTGACCCGATTAGATCACTTGATATTATAGTTAATTTAAGAATTCAGCGTAATTCTAACACATTTGTTCAACTTACGTCGCTCCTATTTCAGATAGCGTACTGGGCTAGGCGCCATCTTAAAGCGCGTGGAATGGCGAGTAAAATGCACAGCTCAACTTTTATGATAGGGCAATCAGAGACCCGATTAGCTCATTTTATATTTTGTTTAATATAAGATTTCATGGAAATTCTATCACATTTGTTCAATTTACGTCGCTCCTATTTCAGATAGCTTATTGGGCTAAGCGGCATGTCAAAGCGCATGAAATGACGAGTGAAATGCACTGTTAAACTTCTATGATATTGCAATCAGAGACCCGATTAGATCATTTTATATTACGGTTAATATAAGAATTCAGCGTAATTCTATCACATTTGTTCAACTTACGTCGCTCCTATTTCAGATAGCGTACTTGGCTAGGCGGCATCTTAAAGCGCGTGGAATGGCGAGTAAAATGCACTATTAAACTTCTAGGGTAGGGCAATCAGTGACCCGATTAGATCATTTTACATTCTGGTTAATAAAATAATTCAGCGAAATTCTATCACATTTGTTCAACTTTCGTTGCTCCTATTTCAGATAGCGTATTGGGTAAAGCGACATCTCAAAGCGCATGAAATGGCGAGTAAAATGCACTATTAAACTTCTAGGGTAGGGCAAACAGAGACCCGATTAGATCATTTTATATTATGGTTAATTTAAGAATTCAGCAAAATTCTATCACATTTGTTCAATTTACGTCGCTCCTATTTCGGATAGCGTACTGGGATAGGCGGCATCCTAAAGCGCGTGGAGTGGCGAGTAAAATGCACTATTAAACTTGTATGATAGGGCAATCAGAGACGCGATTAGATCATTTTATATTTTGTTTAATACAAGATTTCAGGGAAATTCTATCACATTTGTTCAATTCGTGTCGCTCATATTTCAGATAGCGTATTGGGCTAAGCGGCATCTCAAAGCGCATGAAATGGCGAGTAAAATGCACTATTAAACTCCTAGAGTAGGGCAAACAGAGACCCGATTAGATCATTTTATATTTTGGTTAATATAAGATTTCAGGGAAATTCTATCACATTTCTTCAAATTACGTCGCTCCTATTTCAGATAGCGTACTGGGCCGGCCGGCATCTTAAAGCGCGTGGAATGGCGAGTAAAATGCACTATTAAACTTCTATGATAGGGCAATCAGTGACCCGATTAGATCATTTTATATTATCGTTAATTTAAGAATTCAGCGAAATTCTATCACATTTGTTCAATTTACGTCGCTCCTATTTCAAATAGCGTATTGGGCTAAGCGGCATCTCAAAGCGCATGAAATGGCGAGCAAAATGCACTATTAAACTTCTAGGGTAGGGCAAACAGAGACCCGATTAGATCATTTTATATTTTGGTTAATATAAGATTTCAGGGAAATTCTATCACATTTGTTCAATTTACGTCGCTCCTATTTCAGATAGCGTATTGGGAAAAGCGGCATCTCAAAGCGTATGAAATGGCGAATAAAATGCACTATTAAAGTTCTAGGCTCGGGCGAACAGAGATCCGATTAGATCATTTTACATTAATGTTAATGAAAGAATTCAGCGAAATTCTATCACATTTGTTCAACTTACGTCGCTCCTATTTCAGATAGCGTATTGGGCTAAGCGGCACCTCAAAGCGCATGAAATGGCGAGTGAAATGCACTATTAGACTTCTATGGTAGGGCGAACAGAGACCCGATTGGATCATTTTACGTTAAGGTTTATATAAGAATTCACGGAAATTCTATCACATTTGTTCAATTTACGTCGCTTCTATTTCAGATAGCGTATTGGGCTTAGCGGCATCACAAAGCGCATGAAATGGCGAACAAAATGCACTATTAAACTTCTAGGATATGGCGAACAGAGATCAGATTAGATCATTTTATATTTTGGTTAACATAAGAATTCTGCGAAATTCTATCACATTTGTTCAATTTACGTCGCTCCTATTTCAGATAGCTTATTGGGCTTAGCGGCATCTCAAAGCGCATGAAGTGACGAGTGAAATGCACTATTAAACTTCTAGGGTAGGGCAAGCAGAGACCCGATTAGATCATTTTATATTATGGTTAATTTAAGAATTCAGCGAAATTCTATCACATTTGTTCAATTTACGTCGCTCCAATTTCAGATAGCGTATTGGGCTAAGCGGCATCTCAAAGCGCATGAAATGGCGAATAAAATGCACTATTAAACTTCTAGGCTAGGGCGAACAGAGACCCGAGCAGGTCATTTTACATTATGGTTAATAAAAGAATTCAGCGTAATTCTATCACATTTGTTCAACTTACGTCGCTCCTATTTCAGATAGCGTATTGGGCTAAGCGGCATCTCAAAGCGCATGAAATGGCGAGTGAAATGTACTATTAGACTTCTATGGTAGGGCGAACAGAGACCCGATTGGATCATCTTATATTACGGTTAATATAAGAATTCACGGAAATTCTATCACATTTGTTCAATTTACGTCGCTCCTATTTCAGATAGCGTATTGGGCTAAGCGGCATCTCAAAGCGCATGAAATGGCGAGTAAAATGCACTATTAAACTTCTAGGGTAGGGCAAACAGAGACCGGATAAGATCATTTTATATTATGGTTAATTTAAGAATTCAGCGAAACTCTATCATATTTGTTCAATTTACGTCGCTCCTATTTCAGATAGCGTACTGGGCTAAGCGGCATCTCAATGCGCATGAAATGGCGAGTAAAATGCACTATTAAACTTCTAGGATAAGGCAAACAGAGACCCGATTAGATCATTTTATATTACGGTTAATATAAGAATTCAGCGTAATTCTATCACATTTGTTCAACTTACGTCGCTCCTATTTCAGATAGCGTACTGGGCTAGGCGGCATCTTAAAGCGCGTGGAATGGCGAGTAAAATGCACTATTAAACTTCTATGATAGGGCTATCAGAGACCCGATTAGATCATTTTATATTTTGGTTAATATAAGAAGCCAGCGAAATTCTATCACATTTGTTCAATTTACGTCGCTCCTATTTCAGATAGCTTATTGGGCTAAGCGGCATCTCAAAGCGCATGAAATGTCGAGTGAAATGCACTAGTAATCTTCTAGGGTAGGACGAACAGAGACCCGATTAGATCATTTTATATTACGGTTAATATAAGAATTCAGCGTAATTCTATCACATTTGTTCAACATACGTCGCTCCTATTTGAGATAGCGTACTGGGCTAGGCGGCATCTTAAAGCGCGTGGAAGGGCGAGTAAAATGCACTATTAAACTTCTATGATAGGGCAATCAGAGACCCGACTAGATCATTTTATATTTTGGTTAATATAAGAATTCAGCGAAATTCTATCACAATTGATCAATTTACGTCGCTCCTATTGCAGATAGCGTATTGGGCTTAGCGGCATCTCAAAGCGCATGAAATGACGAGTGAAATTCACTATTAAACTTCTAGGGTAGGGCAAACAGAGACCCGATTAGATCATTTTATATTATGGTTAATTTAAGAATTCAGCAAAATTCTATCACATTTGTTCAATTTACGTCGCTCCTATTTCAGATAGCGTACTGAGCTAGGCTGCATCTTAAAGCGGGTGGAATGGCGAGTAGAATGCACTATTAAAATTCTATGGTAGGGCAAGCAGAGACACGATTAGATCATTTTACATTAATGTTAATGAATGAATTCAGCGAAATTCTATCACATTTGTTCAACTTACGTCGCTCCTATTTCAGATAGCGTATTGGGCTAAGCGGCACCTCAAAGCACATGAAATGGCGAGTGAAATGCACTATTAGACTTCTATGGTAGGGCGAACAGAGACCCGATTGGATCATTTTACGTTAAGGTTTATATAAGAATTCACGGAAATTCTATCACATTTGTTCAATTTACGTCGCTCCTATTTCAGATAGCGTATTGGGCTAAGCGGCATCACAAAGCGCATGAAATGGCGAACAAAATGCACTATTAAACTTCTAGGCTATTACGAACAGAGATCAGATTAGATCATTTTATATTTTGGTTAACATAAGAATTCTGCGAAATTCTATCACATTTGTTCAATTTACGTCGCTCCTATTTCAGATAGCTTATTGGGCTTAGCGGCATCTCAAAGCGCATGAAGTGACGAGTGAAATGCACTATTAAACTTCTAGGGTAGGGCAAGCAGAGACACGATTAGATCATTTTATATTATGGTTAATTTAAGAATTCAGGGAAATTCTATCACATTTGTTCAATTTACGTCGCTCCAATTTCAGATAGCGTATTGGGCTAAGCGGCATCTCAAAGCGCATGAAATGGCGAATAAAATGCACTATTAAACTTCTAGGCTAGGGCGAACAGAGACCCGAGCAGGTCATTTAACATTATGGTTAATAAAAGAATTCAGCGTAATTCTATCACATTTGTTCAACTTACGTCGCTCCTATTTCAGATAGCGTATTGGGCTAAGCGGCATCTCAAAGCGCATGAAATGGCGAGTGAAATGCACTATTAGACTTCTATGGTAGGGCGAACAGAGACCCGATTGGATCATTTTATATTACGGTTAATATAAGAATTCAGCGTAATTCTATCACATTTGTTCAAGTTACGTCGCTCCTATTTCAGATAGCGTACTGGGCTAGGCGGCATCTTAAAGCGCGTGGAATGGCGAGTAAAATGCACTACTAATCTTCTATGATAGGACAATCAGAGACCCGATTAGATCATTTTATATTTTGATGAATATAAGGTTTCAGGGAAATTCTATCACATTTGTTCAATTTACGTCGCTCCTATTTCAGATAGCGTATTGGGCTATGCGGCATCTCAAAGCGCATGAAATGGCGCGTAAAATGCGCTATTGAACTTCTAGGATAAGGCAAACAGAGACCCGATTAGATCATTTTATATTACGGTTAATATAAGAATTCAGCGTAATTCTATCACATTTTATCAACTTACGTCGCTCCTATATCAGATAGCGTATTGGGCTAGGCGGCATCTTAAAGCGCAAGAAATGGCGAGTAAAATGCACTATTAAACTTCTAGGGTAGGGCAAACAGAGAGCCGGTTAGATCATTTTATATTACGGTTAATATAAGAATTCAGCGTAATTCTACCACATTTGTTCAATTTACGTCGCTGATATTTCAGATAGCGTATTGGGCTAAGCGGCATCTCAAAGCGCAAGAAATGGCGAGTAAAATGCACTGTTAAACTTCTAGGGTAGGGCAAACGGCGACCCGATAAGATCATTTTATTTTATGGTTAATTTAAGAATTCAGCGAAACTCTATCATATTTGTTCAATTTACGTCGCTCCTATTTCAGATAGCGTATTGGGCTAAGCGGCAGCTCAATGCGCATGAAATGGCGAGTAAAATGCACTATTAAACTTCTAGGGTAGAGCAAACAGAGACCCGATTAGATCATTTTATATTACGGTTAATATAAAAATTCAGCGTAATTCTATCACATTTTATCAACTTACGTCGCTCCTATATCAGATAGCGTACTGGGCTCGGCGGCATCATAAAGCGCAAGAAATGGCGAGTAAAATGCACTATTAAACTTCTAGGGTAGGGCAAACAGAGATCCGATTAGATCATTTTATATTACGGTTAATATAAGAATTCAGCGTAATTCTATCACATTTGTTCAACCTACGTCGCTCCTATATCAGATAGCGTACTGGGCTCGGCGGCATCTTAAAGCGCAAGAAATGGCGAGTAAAATGCACTATTAAACTTCTAGGGTAGGGCAAACAGAGACCCGATTAGATCATTTTATATTACGGTTAATATAAGAATTCAGCGTAATTCTATCACATTTGTTCAACTTACGTCGCTCCTGTTTCAGATAGCGTACTGGGCTAGGCGGCATCTTAAAGCGCGTGGAAGGGTGAGTAAAATGCACTACTAAACTTATAGGGTAGGGCAAACAGAGACCCGATTAGATCATATTATATTATGGTTAATTTAAGAATTCAGCAAAATTCTATCACATTTGTTCAATTTACATCGCTCCTATTTCAGATATCGTATTGGGCTAAGCGGCAACTCAAAGCGCATGAAATGACGAGTGAAATGCAGTATTAAACTTCTAGGGTAGGGCGAACAGAGACCCGATTAGATCATTTTACATTAAGGTTAATATAAGAATTCAGCGAAATTCTATCACATTTGTTCAATTTACGTCGCTCCTATTTCAGACAGCTTATTGGGCTAAGCGGCATCTCAAAGCACATGAAATGGCGAGTGAAATGCACTATTAAACTTCTAGGGTAGGGCGAACAAAGACCCGATTACATCATTTTACATTAAGGTGTATATAAGAATTCAGGGAAATTCTATCACATTTGTTCAATTTACGTCGCTCCTATTTCAGATAGCGTATTGGGCTGAGCGCCATCTCAAAGCGCATGAAATGGCGAGCAAAGTGCACTATTAAACTTCTAGGGTAGGGCAAACCGAGACCCGATTAGATAATTTTATATTACGGTTAATATAATAATTGAGCGTAATTCTATCACATTTGTTCAACTTACGTCGCTCCTATATCAGATAGCGTACTGGGCTCGGCGGCATCTTAAAGCGCAAGAAATGGCGAGTAAAATGCACTATTAAACTTCTAGGGTAGGGCAAACAGAGACCGGATAAGATCATTTTATATTATGGTTAATTTAAGAATTCAGCGAAACTCTATCATATTTGTTCAATTTACGTCGCTCCTATTTCAGATAGCGTATTGGGCTAAGCGGCATCTCAAAGCGCATGAAATGGCGAGTAAAATGCACTATTAAACTTCTAGGATAAGGCAAACAGAGACCCGATTAGATCATTTTATATTACGGTTAATATAAGAATTCAGCGTAATTCTATCACATTTGTTCAAGTTACGTCGCTCCTATTTCAGATAGCGTACTGGGCTAGGCGGCATCTTAAAGCGCGTGGAATGGCGAGTAAAATGCACTACTAATCTTCTATGATAGGACAATCAGAGACCCGATTAGATCATTTTATATTTTGATGAATATAAGGTTTCAGGGAAATTCTATCACATTTGTTCAATTTACGTCGCTCCTATTTCAGATAGCGTATTGGGCTATGCGGCATCTCAAAGCGCATGAAATGGCGCGTAAAATGCGCTATTGAACTTCTAGGATAAGGCAAACAGAGACCCGATTAGATCATTTTATATTACGGTTAATATAAGAATTCAGCGTAATTCTATCACATTTTATCAACTTACGTCGCTCCTATATCAGATAGCGTATTGGGCTAAGCGGCATCTTAAAGCGCAAGAAATGGCGAGTAAAATGCACTATTAAACTTCTAGGGTAGGGCAAACAGAGAGCCGGTTGGATCATTTTATATTACGGTTAATATAAGAATTCAGCGTAATTCTACCACATTTGTTCAATTTACGTCGCTGATATTTCAGATAGCGTATTGGGCTAAGCGGCATCTCAAAGCGCAAGAAATGGCGAGTAAAATGCACTGTTAAACTTCTAGGGTAGGGCAAACGGCGACCCGATAAGATCATTTTATTTTATGGTTAATTTAAGAATTCAGCGAAACTCTATCATATTTGTTCAATTTACGTCGCTCCTATTTCAGATAGCGTATTGGGCTAAGCGGCAGCTCAATGCGCATGAAATGGCGAGTAAAATGCACTATTAAACTTCTAGGATAAGGCAAACAGAGACCCGATTAGATCATTTTATATTACGGTTAATATAAGAATTCAGCGTAATTCCATCACATTTTATCAACTTACGTCGCTCCTATATCAGATAGCGTACTGGGCTCGGCGGCATCTTAAAGCGCAAGAAATGGCGAGTAAAATGCACTATTAAACTTCTAGGGTAGGGCAAACAGAGATCCGATTAGATCATTTTATATTACGGTTAATATAAGAATTCAGCGTAATTCTATCACATTTGTTCAACCTACGTCGCTCCTATATCAGATAGTGTACTGGGCTCGGCGGCATCTTAAAGCGCAAGAAATGGCGAGTAAAATGCACTATTAAACTTCTAGGGTAGGGCAAACACAGACCCGATTAGATCATTTTATATTACGGTTAATATAAGAATTCAGCGTAATTCTATCACATTTGTTCAACTTACGTCGCTCCTATTTCAGATAGCGTACTGGGCTAGGCGGCATCTTAAAGCGCGTGGAAGGGTGAGTAAAATGCACTACTAAACTTATAGGGTAGGGCAAACAGAGACCCGATTAGATCATATTATATTATGGTTAATTTAAGAATTCAGCAAAATTCTATCACATTTGTTCAATTTACATCGCTCCTATTTCAGATATCGTATTGGGCTAAGCGGCAACTCAAAGCGCATGAAATGACGAGTGAAATGCAGTATTAAACTTCTAGGGTAGGGCGAACAGAGACCCGATTAGATCTTTTTACATTAAGGTTAATATAAGAATTCAGCGAAATTCTATCACATTTGTTCAATTTACGTCGCTCCTATTTCAGACAGCTTATTGGGCTAAGCGGCATCTCAAAGCACATGAAATGGCGAGTGAAATGCACTATTAAACTTCTAGGGTAGGGCGAACAAAGACCCGATTACATCATTTTACATTAAGGTGTATATAAGAATTCAGGGAAATTCTATCACATTTGTTCAATTTACGTCGCTCCTATTTCAGATAGCGTATTGGGCTAAGCGCCATCTCAAAGCGCATGAAATGGCGAGCAAAGTGCACTATTAAACTTCTAGGGTAGGGCAAACCGAGACCCGATTAGATAATTTTATATTACGGTTAATATAATAATTGAGCGTAATTCTATCACATTTGTTCAACTTACGTCGCTCCTATTTCAAATAGAGTACTGGGCTATGCGGCATCTCAAAGCGCATGAAATGACGAGTGAAATGCACTATTAAACATCTATGATAGGGCAAACAGAGACCCGATTAGATCATTTGATATTCTGGTTAATTTAAGAATTCAGCGAAATTCCATCACATTTGTTCCATGGACGTCGCACCTTTTGCAGATAGCGTATTGGGCTAAGCGGCATCTAAAAGCGCATGAAATGGCGAGTAAAATGCACCATTAAACTTCTAGGGTAAGGCAAACAGAGACCCGATTAGATGATTTTATATTACGGTTAATATAAGAATTCAGCGTAATTCTAACATATTTGTTCAATTTACGTCGCTCCTATTTCAGATAGCGTATTGGGCTAAGCGGCATTTCAAAGCGCATGAAATGGCGAGTAAAATGCGCTACTAACCTTCAATGATAGGGCAATCAGAGACCCGATTAGATGATTTTATATTATGTTTAATATAAGATTTCAGGGAAATTCTATCACATTTGTTCAATTTACGTCGCTCATATTACAGATAGCGTATTGGGCTAAGCGGCATCTCAAAGCGCATGGAATGGCGAGTAAAATGCACTATTAAACTTCTAGGGTAGGGCAAACGGAGACCCGATTAGATCATTTTGTATTATGGTTAATTTATGAATTCAGCGAAATTCTATCACATTTGTTCAATTTACGTCGCTCCTATTTAAGATAGTGTACTGGGCGAGGCGGCATCTCAAGGCGCATGAAATGACGAGTGAAATGCAACATTAAACTTCTAGGGTAGGGCGAACAGAGACCCGATTAGATCATTTTACATTAAGGTTAATATAAGAATTCAGCAAAATTCTATCACATTTGTTCAATTTACGTCGCTCATATTTCAGATAGCGTATTGGGCTAAGCGGCATCTCAGAGCGCATGAAATGGCGAGTAAAATGCACTATTATACTTCTAGGGTAGGGCAAACAGAGACCCGATTAGATCATTTTGTATTATGGTTAATTTAAGAATTCAGCAAAATTCTATCACATTTGTTCAATTTACCGTCGGTCCTATTTAAGATAGCGTATTGGGCTAAGCGGCATCTCAAAGCGCACGGAATGTCGAATAAAATGCACTATTAATCTTCTAGGCTAGGGCAAACAGAGACCCGATTAGATCATTTTACATTAAGGTTAATATAAGAATTCAGGGAAATTGAATCACATTTGTTCAATTTACGTCGCTCCTATTTCAGATAGCGTATTGGGCTAAGCGGCATCTCAAAGCGAATGAGATGGCGAATAAACTGCACTCTTAAACTTATAGGCTAGGGCGAACAGCGTCCCGATTAGATCATTTTACATTACGGTTAATAAAAGAATTCTGCGAAATTCTATCACATTTGTTCAATTTACGTCTCTCCTATTTCAGATACCGTAGTGGGCTAAGCGGCATCTCAAACCGCATGAAATGACGAGTGAAATGCACTATTAAACTTCTAGGGTAAGGCAAAGAGAGACCCGATTAGATCATTTTACATTACGGTTAATATAAGAATTCAGCGTAATTCTATCACATTTGTTCAATTTACGTCGCTCCTATTTCAGATAGCGTATTGTGCTATGCGGCATCTCAAAGCGCATGAAATGGCGAGTAAAATGCACTATTAAACTTCTAGGGTAGGTCTAACAGAGACCCGATTAGATCATTTTATATTACCGTCAATTTAGGAATTCAGCAAAATTCTATCACATTTGTTCAATTTACGTCGCTCCTATTCAGATTGCGTACTGGGCGAGGCGGCATCTTAAAGCGCGTGGAATGGCGAGAAAACGCACTATTGAACTTCTATAATAGGGCAATCAGAGACCCGATTAGATCATTTTATAATTTGGTTAATATAAAAATTCAGCGAAATTCTATCACATTTATTCAATTTACGTCGCTCCTATTTGAGGTAGCTTATAGGGCTAAGCGGCATCTCAAAGCGCATGAAATGACGAGTGAAATGCACTATTAAACTTCTAGGGTAGGTCGAACAGAGACCCGATTAGATCATTTTACATTAAGGATAATATAAGAATTCAGGGAAATTCTATCACATTTGTTCAATTTACGTCGCTCCTATTTCAGATAGCGTATTGGGCTAAGCGGCATCTCAAAGCGCATGAAATTACGAGTGAAATGCACTATTAAACTTCTAGGGTAGGACAAACAGAGACCCGATTAGATCATTTTATATTACGGTTAATATAAGAATTAAGCGTAATTCTATCACATTTGTTCAATTTACGTCCCTCCTATTTCAGATAGCCTACTGGGCTAGCCGCCATCTTAAAGCGCGTGGAATAGCGAGTAAAATGCACTATTAGCCTTCTATGATAGGGCAATCAGAGAACCGATTAGATCATTTTATATTTTGGTTAATATAAGAATTCAGCAAAATCCTATCACATTTGTTCAATTTACGTCGCTCCTATTTCAGATAGCGAATTGGGCCAAGCGGCATCTCAAAGCGCATGGAATGGCGAATAAAATGCACTATTAAACTTCTAGGGTAGGGCAAACAGAGACCCGGTTAGATCATTTTATATTATGGTTAATTTAAGAATTCAGCAAAATTCTATCACATTTGTTCAATTTACGTCGCTCCTATTTCAGATAGCGTACTGGGCGAGGCGGCATCTTAATGCGCGTGGAATGGCGAGTAAAATGCACTATTAGCCTTCTATGATAGGGCAATCAGAGACCCGATAAGATCATTTTATATTAATGTTAATATAAGAATTCAGCGAAATTCTATCACATTTGTTCAATTTACGTCGCTCACGTTTCATATAGCGTATTGGGCTAAGCGGCATCTCAAAGCGCATGAAATGGCGAGTAAAATGCACTATTAAACTTCTAGGGTAGGGCAAACAGAGACCCGATTAGATCATTTTATATTATGGTTAATTTAATCATTCAGCAAAATTCTATCACTTTTGTTCAATTTACGTCGTTCGTATTTCAGATAGCGTACTGGGCTAGGCGGCACATTAAAGCGCGTGGAATGGCGAGTAAAATGCACTATTAAGCTTCTATGATAGGGCAATAAGAGACCCGATTAGATCATTTTATATTTTGGTTAATATAAGAATTCAGCGAAATTCCATCACATTTATTCAATTTACGTCGCTCCTATTTCAGATAGCTTATTGAGCTAAGCGGCATCTCAAAGCGCATGAAATGTGGAGTGAAATGCACTATTAAACTTCTAGGGTAGGGCGAACAGAGACCCGATTAGATCATTTTACATTAAGGTTAATGTAAGTATTCAGGGAAATTCTATCACATTTGTTCAATTTACGTCGCTACTATTTCAGATAGCGTATTGGGCTAAGCGGCATCTCAAAGGGCATGAAATGGCGAATAAAATGCACTATTAAACTTCTCGGCTAGGGCGAACAGAGACCCGATCAGATCATTTTACATTATGGTTAATAAAAGAATTCAGCGAAATTCTACCACATTTGTTCAACTTACGTCGCTCCTATTTCAGATAGCGTATTGGGCTAAGCGGCATCTCAAAGCGCATGGAATGATGAGTGAAATGCACTATTAAACTTCTATGATAGGGCAATCAGAGACCCGATTAGATAATTTTATATTTTGGTTAATATATGAATTCAGCGAAATTCTATCACATTTGTTCAATTTACGTCGCTCCTATTTCAGATAGCGTATTCGGCTAAGCGGCATCTCAAAGCGCATGGAATGATGAGTGAAATGCACTATTAAACTTCTATGATAGGGCAATCAGAGACCCGATTAGATAATTTTATATTTTGGTTAATATATGAATTCAGCGAAATTCTATCACATTTGTTCAATTTACGTCGCTCCTATTTCAGATAGCGTCTTGGGCTAAGCGGCATCTCAAAGCGCATGAAATGGCGCGTGCAATGCAATATTAAACTTCTAGGGTAGGGCGAACAGAGACCCGATTAGATCATTTTACATTAATGTTAATTTAAGAATTCAGGGAAATTCTATCACATTTGTTCAATTTACGTCGCTCCTATTTCAGATAGCGTATTGGGCTAAGCGGCATCTCAAAGCGCATGAAATGGCGAGTAAAATGCACTATTAAACTTCTAGGGTAGGGCAAACGGAGACCCGATTAGATCATTTTGTATTATGGTTAATTTAAGAATTCAGCGAAATTCTATCACATTTGTTCAATTTACGTCGCTCCTATTTAAGATAGTGTACTGGGCGAGGCGGCATCTCAAGGCGCATGAAATGACGAGTGAAATGCAACATTAAACTTCTAGGGTAGGGCGAACAGAGACCCGATTAGATCATTTTACATTAAGGTTAATATAAGAATTCAGCAAAATTCTATCACATTTGTTCAATTTACGTCGCTCATATTTCAGATAGCGTATTGGGCTAAGCGGCATCTCAGAGCGCATGAAATGGCGAGAAAAATGCCCTATTATACTTCTAGGGTAGGGCAAACAGAGACCCGATTAGATCATTTTGTATTATGGTTAATTTAAGAATTCAGCAAAATTCTATCACATTTGTTCAATTTACCGTCGGTCCTATTTAAGATAGCGTATTGGGCTAAGCGGCATCTCAAAGCGCACGGAATGTCGAATAAAATGCACTATTAATCTTCTAGGCTAGGGCAAACAGAGACCCGATTAGATCATTTTACATTAAGGTTAATATAAGAATTCAGGGAAATTGAATCACATTTGTTCAATTTACGTCGCTCCTATTTCAGATAGCGTAGTGGGCTAAGCGGCATCTCAAACCGCATGAAATGACGAGTGAAATGCACTATTAAACTTCTAGGGTAAGGCAAAGAGAGACCCGATTAGATCATTTTACATTACGGTTAATATAAGAATGCAGCGTAATTCTATCACATTTGTTCAATTTACGTCGCTCCTATTTCAGATAGCGTATTGTGCTATGCGGCATCTCAAAGCGCATGAAATGGCGAGTAAAATGCACTATTAAACTTCTAGGGTAGGTCTAACAGAGACCCGATTAGATCATTTTATATTACCGTCAATTTAGGAATTCAGCAAAATTCTATCACATTTGTTCAATTTACGTCGCTCCTATTCAGATAGCGTACTGGGCGAGGCGGCATCTTAAAGCGCGTGGAATGGCGAGTAAAACGCACTATTGAACTTCTATAATAGGGCAATCAGAGACCCGATTAGATCATTTTATAATTTGGTTAATATAAAAATTCAGCGAAATTCTATCACATTTATTCAATTTACGTCGCTCCTATTTGAGGTAGCTTATAGGGCTAAGCGGCATCTCAAAGCGCATGAAATGACGAGTGAAATGCACTATTAAACTTCTAGGGTAGGTCGAACAGAGACCCGATTAGATCATTTTACATTAAGGATAATATAAGAATTCAGGGAAATTCTATCACATTTGTTCAATTTACGTCGCTCCTATTTCAGATAGCGTATTGGGCTAAGCGGCTTCTCAAAGCGCATGAAATTACGAGTGAAATGCACTATTAAACTTCTAGGGTAGGACAAACAGAGACCCGATTAGATCATTTTATATTACGGTTAATATAAGAATTAAGCGTAATTCTATCACATTTGTTCAATTTACGTCGCTCCTATTTCAGATAGCGAATTGGGCCAAGCGGCATCTCAAAGCGCATGGAATGGCGAATAAAATGCACTATTAAACTTCTAGGGTAGGGCAAACAGAGACCCGATTAGATCATTTTATATTATGGTTAATTTAAGAATTCAGCAAAATTCTATCACATTTGTTCAATTTAGGTCGCTCCTATTTCAGATAGCGTACTGGGCGAGGCGGCATCTTAAAGCGCGTGGAATGGCGAGTAAAATGCACTATTAGCCTTCTATGATAGGGCAATCAGAGACCCGATTAGATCATTTTATATTAATGTTAATATAAGAATTAAGCGTAATTCTATCACATTTGTTCAATTTACGTCGCTCCTATTTCGGATAGCGTACTGGACTAAGCGGCATCTTAAAGCGCGTGGAATGGCGAGTAAAATGCACTATTAAACTTCTAGGGTAGGGCAAACAGAGACCCGATTAGATCATTTTATATTATAGTTAATTTCAGAATTCAGCGAAATTCTATCACATTTGTTCACCTTACGTCGCTCCTATTTCAGATAGCGTATTGGGCTAAGCGGCATCTCAAAGCGCATGAAATGGCGAGTAAAACGCACTATTAAACTTCTAGGGTAGGGCAAACTGAGACCCGATTAGATCATTTTATATTATGGTTAATTTAAGAATTCAGCAAAATTCTATCACATTTGTTCAATTTACGTCGCTCCTATTGCAGATATCGTACTGGGCTAGGCGGCATCTTAAAGCACGCGGAATGTCGAGTAAAATGCACTATTAAACTTCTATGATAGGGCAATCAGAGACCCGATTAGATCATTTTATATTTTGGTTAATATAAGAATTCAGCGAAATTCTATCACATTTGTTCAATTTACGTCGCTCCAATTTCAGATAGCGTACTGGGCTAGGCGTCAGCATAAAGCGCGTGGAATGGCGAGTAAAATGCACCATTAAACTTCTATGATAGGGCAATCAGAGACCCGATTAGATCATTTTATATTTTGGTTAATATAAGAATTCAGCGAAATTCTATCACATTTGTTCAATTTATATCGCTCCTATTTCAGATAGCGTATTGGGCTAAGCGGCATCTCAAAGCGCATGAAATAAGGAGTAAAATGCACTATTAAAGTTCTAGGGTAGGGCAAACAGAGACCCAACTAGATCATTTTATATTATGGTTAATTTAAGAATTCAGCGAAATACTATCATATTCGTTCAATTTACGTCGCTCCTATTTCAGATAGCGTATTGGGCTAAGCGGCATCTCAAAGCGCATGAAATGAGGAGTAAAATGCACTATTAAAGTTCTAGGGTAGGGCAAACAGAGACCCGACTAGATCATTTTATATTATGGTTAATTTAAGAATTCAGCGAAATACTATCACATTCGTTCAATTTACGTCGCTCCTATTTCAGATAGCGTATTGGGCAAAGCGGCATCTCAAAGCGCATGAAATGACGAGTAAAATGCACTATTAAACTTCTAGGGTAGGACAAGCAGTGACCCGATTAGACCATTTTATATTATGGGTAATTTAAGAATTCAGCAAAATTCTATCACTTTTGTTCAATTTACGTCGTTCGTATTTCAAATAGCGTACTGGGCTAGGCGGCACATTAAAGCGCGTGGAATGGCGAGTAAAATGCACTATTAAGCTTCTATGATAGGGCAATAAGAGACCCGATTAGATCATTTTATATTTTGGTTAATATAAGAATTCAGCGAAATTCCATCACATTTATTCAATTTACGTCGCTCCTATTTCAGATAGCTTATTGAGCTAAGCGGCATCTCAAAGCGCATGAAATGTGGAGTGAAATGCACTATTAAACTTCTAGGGTAGGGCGAACAGAGACCCGATTAGATCATTTTACATTAAGGTTAATGTAAGTATTCAGGGAAATTCTATCACATTTGTTCAATTTACGTCGCTCCTATTTCAGATAGCGTATTGGGCTAAGCGGCATCTCAAAGCGCATGAAATGGAGAATAAAATGCACTATTAAACTTCTAGGCTAGGGAGAACAGAGACCCGATTAGATCATTTTACATTATGGTTCATAAAAGAATTCAGCGAAATTCTATCACATTTTTTCAACTTACGTCGCTCCTATTTCAGATAGCGTATTGGGCTAAGCGGCAGCCCAAGCGCATGAAATGGCGAGTAAAATGCAATATTAAGCTTCTAGGGTAGGGCAAACAGATACCCGATTAGATCATTTTATATTATGGTTAATTTAAGAATTCAGCAAAATTCTATCACATTTGTTCAATTTACGTCGCTCCTATTTCAGATAGCGTATTGGGCTAAGCGGCATCTCAAAGCGCATGAAATGGCGAGTAAAATGCACTATTAAACTTCTAGGGTAGGGCAAGCAGAGACCCGATTAGATCATTTTATAGTATGGTTAATTTAAGAATTCAGCAAAATTCTATCACATTTGTTCAATTTACGTCGCTCCTATTTCGAATAGCGTACTGGGCTAGGCGGCATCCTAAAGCGCGTGGAGTGGCGAGTAAAATGCACTACTAATCTTCTATGATAGGGCAATCAGAGACCCGATTAGATCATTTTATATTTTGGTGAATATAAGAATTCAGCGAAATACTATCAGATTTGTTCTATTTACGTCGCTCGTATTTCAGATAGCGTATTGGGCTAAGCGGCATCTCAAAGCGCATGAAATGGCGAGGAAAATGCACTATTAAACGTCTAGGGTAGGGCAAACAGAGACCCGATTAGATCATTTTATGTTATGGTTAATTTAAGAATTCAGCAAAATTCTATCACATTTGTTCAATTTACGTCGCTCCTATTTCAGATAGCGTATTGGGCTAAGCGGCATCTCAAAGCGCATGAAATGGAGAATAAAATGCACTATTAAACTTCTCGGCTAGGGAGAACAGAGACCCGATTAGATCATTTTACATTATGGTTCATAAAAGAATTCAGCGAAACTCTATCACATTTTTTGAACTTACGTCGCTCCTATTTCAGATAGCGTATTGGGCTAAGCGGCATCTGAAGGCGCATGAAATGGCGAGTGAAGTGCACTATTAAACTTCTATGGTAGGTCAAACAGAGACCCGATCAGATCATTTTATATTATGGTTATTTTAAGAATTCTGCAAAATTCTATCACATTTGATCAATTTACGTCGCTCCTATTCCAGATAGCGTATTGGGCTATGCGGCATCTCAAAGCACATGAAATGGCGAGTAAAATGCCCTATTAAACTTCTAGGGTAGGTCAAACAGAGACCCGATTAGATCATTTTATATTATGGTTAATTTAACAATTCAGCAAAATTCTATCACATTTGTTCAATTTGCGTCGCTCCTATTTCAGATAGCGTATTGGGCTAAGCGGCATCTCAAAGCGCATGAAATGGCGAGTAAAATGCACTATTAAACTTCTAGGGTAGGGCAAGCAGAGACCCGATTACATCATCTCATATTATGGTTAATTTAAGAATTCAGCAAAATTCTATCACATTTGTTCAATTTACGTCGCTCCTATTTCAGATAGCGTATTGGGCTAAGCGGCATCTCAAAGCGCATGAAATGGCAAGTGAAATGCTCTATTAGGCTTCTATGGTAGGGCGAACAGAGACCCGATTAGATCATTTTACATTAAGGTTAATAAAAGAATTCAGGGAAATTCTATCACATTTGATCAATTTACGTCGCTCCTATTCCAGATAGCGTATTGGGCTTTGCGGCATCTCAAAGCACATGAAATGGCGAGTAAAATGGCCTATTAAACTTCTAGGGTAGGTCAAACAGAGACCCGATTAGATCATTTTCTATTATGTTTAATTTAAGAATTCAGCAAAATTCTATCACATTTGTTCAATTTACGTCGCTCCTATTTCAGATAGCGTATTGGGCTAAGCGGCATCTCAAAGCGCATGAAATGGCGAGTAAAATGCACTATTAAACTTCTAGGGTAGGGCAAGCATAGACCCGATTACATCATCTCATATTATGGTTAATTTAAGAATTCAGCAAAATTCTATCACATTTGTTCAATTTACGTCGCTCCTATTTCAGATAGCGTACTGGGCTAGGCGGCAACTTAAAGCGCGTGGAATGGCGAGTAAAATGCACTATTAAACTTCTATGATAGGGCAATCAGTGACCCGATTAGATCATTTTATATTTTGTTTAATATAAGATTTCAGGGAAATTCTATCACATTTGTTCAATTTACGTCGCTCCTATTTCAGATAGCGTATTGGGCTAAGAGGCATCTGAAGGCACATCAAATGGCGAGTAAAATGCACTATTAAACTTCTAGGGTTGGGCAAACCGAGACCCGATTAGATCATTTTATATTATGGTTAATTTAAGAATTCAGCAAAATTCTATCACATCTGTTCAATTTACGTCGCTCCTATTTCAGATAGCGTACTGGGCTAGGCGGCATCTTAAAGCGCGTGGAATGGCGAGTAAAGTGCACTACTAAACTTCTATGATAGGGCAATCAGAGACCCGATTAGATCATTTTATATTTTGTATAATATCAGATTTCAGGGAATTTCTATCACATTTGTTCAATTTACGTCGCTCCTAATTCAGATAGCGTATTCGGCTAAGCGGCATCTCAAAGCGCATGAAATGGCGAATGAAATGCACTCTTAAACTTTTAGGCTAGGGCGAACAGAGACCCGATCAGATCATTTTACATTATGGTTAATAAAAGAATTCAGCGAAATTCTATCACATTTTTTCAACTTACGTCGCTCCTATTTCAGATAGCGTATTGGGCTAAGCGGCAGCTCAAAGCTCACGAAATGGCGAGTAAAATGCGATATTAAGCTTCGAGGGTAGGGCAAACAGACACCCGATTAGATCATTTTATATTATGGTTAATTTAAGAATTCAGCAAAATTCTATCACATTTGTTCAATTTACGTCGCTTCTATTTCAGATAGCGTATTGGGCTAAGCGGCATTTCAAAGCGCATGAAATGGCGAGTAAAATGCCCTATTAAACTTCTAGGATAAGGCAAACAGAGACCCGATTAGGTCATTTTATATTACGGTAAATATAAGAATGCGGCGTAATTCTATCACATTTGTTCAATTTACGTCACTGCTATTCCAGATAGCTTATTGTGCTTAGCGGCATCTCAAAGCGCATGAAATGACGAGTGAAATGCACTATTAAACTTCTAGGGTAGGGCAAACAGAGACCCGATTAGATCATTTTATATTATGGTTAATTTAAGAATTCAGCAAAATTCCATCACATTTGTTCAATTTACGTCGCTCCTAATTCAGATAGCGTATTCGGCTAAGCGGCATCTCAATGCGCATGAAATGGCGAATGAAATGCACTCTTAAACTTTTAGGCTAGGGCGAACAGAGACCCGATCAGATCATTTTACATTATGGTTAATAAAAGAATTCAGCGAAATTCTATCACATTTTTTCAATTTACGTCGCTCCTATTTCAGATAGCGTATTGGGCTAAGCGGCATCTCAAAGTGCATGAAATGGCGAGTGAAATGCACTATTAGACTTCTATGGTAGGGCGAACAGAGACCCGATTAGATCATTTTACATTAAGGTTAATATAAGATTTCACGGAAATTCTATCACATTTGTTCAATTTACGTTGCTCCTATTTCAGATAGCGTATTGGGCTAAGCGGTATTTCAAAGTGCATGAAATGGCGAGTAAAATGCACTATTAAACTTCTAGGATAAGGCAAACAGAGACCCGATTAGATCATTTTATATTACGGTTAATATAAGAATTCAGCGTAATTCTATCACATTTGTTCATCTTACGTCGCTCCTATTTCAGATAGCGTACTGGGCTAGGCGGCATCTTAAAGCGCGTGGAAGGGCGAGTAAAATGCAATACTAAACTTCTATGATACAGTAATCAGAGACCCGATTACATCATTTTATATTTTGTTTAATATAAGATTTCAGGGAAATTCTATCACATTTGTTCAATTTACGTCGCTCCTATTTCAGATAGCGTATTGGGCTAAGCGGCATCTCAAAGCGCATGAAATGGCGAATAAAATGCACTATTAAACTTCTAGGCTAGGGCGAACAGAGACCCGATTAGATCATTTTACATTATGGTTAATAAAAGAATTCAGCGAAATTCTATCACATTTGTTCAACTTACGTCGCTCCTATTTCAGATAGCGTACTGGGCTAGGCGCCATCTTAAAGCGCGTGGAATGGCGAGTAAAATGCACAGCTCAACTTTTATGATAGGGCAATCAGAGACCCGATTAGCTCATTTTATATTATGTTTAATATAAGATTTCATGGAAATTCTATCACATTTGTTCAATTTACGTCGCTCCTATTTCAGATAGCTTATTGGGCTGAGCGGCATCTCAAAGCGCATGAAGTGCCGAGTGAAATGCACTATTAAACTTCTAGGGTAGGGCAAACAGAGACCCGATTAGATCATTTTATATTATGGCTAATTTAAGAATTCAGCAAAATTCTATCACATTTGTTCAACTTACGTCGCTCCTATTTCAGATAGCGTACTGGGCTAGGCGCCATCTTAAAGCGCGTGGAATGGCGAGTAAAATGCACTGCTCAACTTCTAGGCTAGGGCGAACAGAGACCCGATCAGATCATTTTACATTATGGTTAATAAAAGAATTCAGAGAAATTCTATCACATTTGTTCAAATTACGTCGCTCCTATTTCAGATAGCGTATTGGGCTAAGCGGCATCTCAAAGTGCATGAAATGGCGAGTGAAATGCACTATTAGACTTCTATGGTAGGGCGAAAAGAGACCCGATTAGATCATTTTACATTAAGGTTAATATATGAATTCACGGAAATTCTATCACATTTGTTCAATTTACGTCGCTCCTATTCCAGATAGCGTATTGGGCTAAGCGGCATTTCAAAGCGCATGAAATGGCGAGTAAAATGCACTATTAAACTTCTCGGATAAGGCAAACAGAGACCCGATTAGATCATTTTATATTACGGCTAATATAAGAATTCAGCGTAATTCTATCACATTTGTTCATCTTACGTCGCTCCTATTTCAGATCGCGTACTGGGCTAGGCGGCATCTTAAAGCGCGTGGAAGGGCGAGTAAAATGCCCTACTATACTTCTATGATACAGTAATCAGAGACCCGATTACATCGTTTTATATTTTGTTTAATATAAGATTTCAGGGAAATTCTATCACATTTGATTAATTTACGTCGCTCCTATTTCAGATAGCGTATTGGGCTAAGCGGCATGTCAAAGCGCATGAAATGACGAGTGAAATGCAATACTAAACTTCTATGATACAGTAATCAGAGACCCGATTACATCATTTTATATTTTGTTTAATATAAGATTTCAGGGAAATTCTATCACATTTGTTCAATTTACGTCGCTCCTATTTCAGATAGCGTATTGGGCTAAGCGGCATCTCAAAGCGCATGAAATGGCGAATAAAATGCACTATTAAACTTCTAGGGTAGGGCAAACAGAGACCCGATTAGATCATTTTATATTATGGTTAATTTAAGAATTCAGCAAAATTCCATCACATTTGTTCAATTTACGTCGCTCCTAATTCAGATAGCGTATTCGGCTAAGCGGCATCTCAAAGCGCATGAAATGGCGAATGAAATGCACTCTTAAACTTTTTGGCTAGGGCGAACAGAGACCCGATCAGATCATTTTACATTATGGTTAATAAAAGAATTCAGCGAAATTCTATCACATTTTTTCAATTTACGTCGCTCCTATTTCAGATAGCGTATTGGGCTAAGCGGCATCTCAAAGCGCATGAAATGGAGAATAAAATGCACTATTAAACTTCTAGGCTAGGGAGAACAGAGACCCGATTAGATCATTTTACATTATGGTTCATAAAAGAATTCAGCGAAATTCTATCACATTTTTTCAACTTACGTCGCTCCTATTTCAGATAGCGTATTGGGCTAAGCGGCAGCCCAAGCGCATGAAATGGCGAGTAAAATGCAATATTAAGCTTCTAGGGTAGGGCAAACAGATACCCGATTAGATCATTTTATATTATGGTTAATTTAAGAATTCAGCAAAATTCTATCACATTTGTTCAATTTACGTCGCTCCTATTTCAGATAGCGTATTGGGCTAAGCGGCATCTCAAAGCGCATGAAATGGCGAGTAAAATGCACTATTAAACTTCTAGGGTAGGGCAAGCAGAGACCCGATTACATGATCTAATATTATGGTTAATTTAAGAATTCAGCAAAATTCTATCACATTTGTTCAATTTACGTCGCTCCTATTTCAGATAGCGTATTGGGCTAAGCGGCATCTCAAAGCGCATGAAATGGAGAATAAAATGCACTATTAAACTTCTAGGCTAGGGAGAACAGAGACCCGATTAGATCATTTTACATTATGGTTCATAAAAGAATTCAGCGAAACTCTATCACATTTTTTTAACTTACGTCGCTCCTATTTCAGATAGCGTATTGGGCTAAGCGGCATCTGAAGGCGCATGAAATGGCGAGTGAAGTGCACTATTAAACTTCTATGGTAGGTCAAACAGAGACCCGATTAGATCATTTTATATTATGGTTAATTTAAGAATTCAGCAAAATTCTATCACATTTGATCAATTTACGTCGCTCCTATTCCAGATAGCGTATTGGGCTATGCGGCATCTCAAAGCACATGAAATGGCGAGTAAAATGCCCTATTAAACTTCTAGGGTAGGTCAAACAGAGAACCGATTAGATCATTTTCTATTATGTTTAATTTAAGAATTCAGCAAAATTCTATCACATTTGTTCAATTTACGTCGCTCCTATTTCAGATAGCGTATTGGGCTAAGCGGCATCTCAAAGCGCATGAAATGGCGAGTAAAATGCACTATTAAACTTCTAGGGTAGGGCAAGCATAGACCCGATTACATCATCTCATATTATGGTTAATTTAAGAATTCAGCAAAATTCTATCACATTTGTTCAATTTACGTCGCTCCTATTTCAGATAGCGTACTGGGCTAGGCGGCAACTTAAAGCGCGTGGAATGGCGAGTAAAATGCACTATTAAACTTCTATGATAGGGCAATCAGTGACCCGATTAGATCACTTTATATTTTGTTTAATATAAGATTACAGGGAAATTCTATCACATTTGTTCAATTTACGTCGCTCCTATTTCAGATAGCGTATTGGGCTAAGAGGCATCTGAAGGCGCATGAAATGGCGAGTAAAATGCACTATTAAACTTCTAGGGTTGGGCAAACCGAGACCCGATTGGATCATTTTATATTATGGTTAATTTAAGAATTCAGCAAAATTCTATCACATCTGTTCAATTTACGTCGCTCCTATTTCAGATAGCGTACTGGGCTAGGCGGCATCTTAAAGCGCGTGGAATGGCGAGTAAAGTGCACTACTAAACTTCTATGATAGGGCAATCAGAGACCCGATTAGATCATTTTATATTTTGTATAATATCAGATTTCAGGGAATTTCTATCACATTTGTTCAATTTACGTCGCTCCTAATTCAGATAGCGTATTCGGCTAAGCGGCATCTCAAAGCGCATGAAATGGCGAATGAAATGCACTCTTAAACTTTTAGGCTAGGGCGAACAGAGACCCGATCAGATCATTTTACATTATGGTTAATAAAAGAATTCAGCGAAATTCTATCACATTTTTTCAACTTACGTCGCTCCTATTTCAGATAGCGTATTGGGCTAAGCGGCAGCTCAAAGCTCACGAAATGGCGAGTAAAATGCGATATTAAGCTTCGAGGGTAGGGCAAACAGACACCCGATTAGATCATTTTATATTATGGTTAATTTAAGAATTCAGCAAAATTCTATCACATTTGTTCAATTTACGTCGCTTCTATTTCAGATAGCGTATTGGGCTAAGCGGCATTTCAAAGCGCATGAAATGGCGAGTAAAATGCCCTATTAAACTTCTAGGATAAGGCAAACAGAGACCCGATTAGGTCATTTTATATTACGGTAAATATAAGAATGCGGCGTAATTCTATCACATTTGTTCAATTTACGTCACTGCTATTCCAGATAGCTTATTGTGCTTAGCGGCATCTCAAAGCGCATGAAATGACGAGTGAAATGCACTATTAAACTTCTAGGGTAGGGCAAACAGAGACCCGATTAGATCATTTTATATTATGGTTAATTTAAGAATTCAGCAAAATTCCATCACATTTGTTCAATTTACGTCGCTCCTAATTCAGATAGCGTATTCGGCTAAGCGGCATCTCAAAGCGCATGAAATGGCGAATGAAATGCACTCTTAAACTTTTAGGCTAGGGCGAACAGAGACCCGATCAGATCATTTTACATTATGGTTAATAAAAGAATTCAGCGAAATTCTATCACATTTTTTCAACTTACGTCGCTCCTATTTCAGATAGCGTATTGGGCTAAGCGGCAGCTCAAAGCTCACGAAATGGCGAGTAAAATGCGATATTAAGCTTCGAGGGTAGGGCAAACAGACACCCGATTAGATCATTTTATATTATGGTTAATTTAAGAATTCAGCAAAATTCTATCACATTTGTTCAATTTACGTCGCTTCTATTTCAGATAGCGTATTGGGCTAAGCGGCATTTCAAAGCGCATGAAATGGCGAGTAAAATGCCCTATTAAACTTCTAGGATAAGGCAAACAGAGACCCGATTAGGTCATTTTATATTACGGTAAATATAAGAATGCGGCGTAATTCTATCACATTTGTTCAATTTACGTCACTGCTATTCCAGATAGCTTATTGTGCTTAGCGGCATCTCAAAGCGCATGAAATGACGAGTGAAATGCACTATTAAACTTCTAGGGTAGGGCAAACAGAGACCCGATTAGATCATTTTATATTATGGTTAATTTAAGAATTCAGCAAAATTCCATCACATTTGTTCAATTTACGTCGCTCCTAATTCAGATAGCGTATTCGGCTAAGCGGCATCTCAAAGCGCATGAAATGGCGAATGAAATGCACTCTTAAACTTTTAGGCTAGGGCGAACAGAGACCCGATCAGATCATTTTACATTATGGTTAATAAAAGAATTCAGCGAAATTCTATCACATTTTTTCAATTTACGTCGCTCCTATTTCAGATAGCGTATTGGGCTAAGCGGCATCTCAAAGTGCATGAAATGGCGAGTGAAATGCACTATTAGACTTCTATGGTAGGACGAACAGAGACCCGATTAGATCATTTTACATTAAGGTTAATATAAGATTTCACGGAAATTCTATCACATTTGTTCAATTTACGTTGCTCCTATTTCAGATAGCTTATTGGGCTGAGCGGCATCTCAAAGCGCATGAAGTGCCGAGTGAAATGCACTATTAAACTTCTAGGGTAGGGCAAACAGAGACCCGATTAGATCATTTTATATTACGGTTAATATAAGAATTCAGCGTAATTCTATCACATTTGTTCATCTTACGTCGCTCCTATTTCAGATAGCGTACTGGGCTAGGCGGCATCTTAAAGCGCGTGGAAGGGCGAGTAAAATGCAATACTAAACTTCTATGATACAGTAATCAGAGACCCGATTACATCATTTTATATTTTGTTTAATATAAGATTTCAGGGAAATTCTATCACATTTGTTCATCTTACGTCGCTCCTATTTCAGATAGCGTACTGGGCTAGGCGGCATCTTAAAGCGCGTGGAAGGGCGAGTAAAATGCAATACTAAACTTCTATGATACAGTAATCAGAGACCCGATTACATCATTTTATATTTTGTTTAATAAAAGAATTCAGCGAAATTCTATCACATTTGTTCAACTTACGTCGCTCCTATTTCAGATAGCGTACTGGGCTAGGCGGCATCTTAATGCGCGTGGAATGGCGAGTAAAATGCACTACTAAACATCTATGATAGGGCAATCAGAGACCCGATTAGATCATTTTATATTTTGGTTAATATAAGAATTCAGCGAAATTCTATCACATTTGTTCAATTTACGTCGCTCCTATTACAGATAGCTTATTGTGCTTAGCGTCATCTCAAAGCGCATGAAGTGACGAGTGAAATGCACTATTAAACTTCT
>CAKAJE020001915.1:0-49322 GCA_916610135.2 Macropis europaea
TTAATTCTTATATTAACCGTAATATAAAATGACCTAATCGGGTCTCTGTTTGCCCTACCCTAGAAGTTTAATAGTCCATTTTATTCGCCATTTCATGCGCTTTGAGATGCCGGTTAGCCCCATACGCTAACTGAAATAGGAGCGACGTAAATAGAACAAATGTGATAGGATTTCCCTGAAATCTTATATTAAACAAAATATAAAATGATCTAATCGGGTCTCTGACTGCCCTATCATTGAAGTTTAACAGTGCATTTTACTCGCCAGTCCACGCGCTTTAAGATGCCGCCTAGCCCAGTACGCTATCTGAAATAGGAGCGACGTGAATTCAACAAATGTGATAGAATCTTGCTGAATTCTTAAATTAACCATAATATAAAATGATCTAATCGGGTCTCTGTTTGCCCTACCCTAGGAGTTCAATAGTGCATTTTACTCGCCATTTCATGCGCTTTGAGATGCCGCTTAGCCCAATACGCTATCTGAAATATGAGCGACACGAATTGAACAAATGTGATAGAATTTCCCTGAAATCTTGTATTATACAAAATATAAAATGATCTAATCGCGTCTCTGATTGCCCTATCATACAAGTTTAATAGTGCATTTTACTCGCCACTCCACGCGCTTTAGGATGCCGCCTAGCCCAGTACGCTATCCGAAATAGGAGCGACGTAAATTGAACAAATGTGATAGAATTTTGCTGAATTCTTAAATTAACCATAATATAAAATGATCTAATCGGGTCTCTGTTTGCCCTACCCTAGAAGTTTAATAGTGCATTTTACTCGCCATTTCATGCGCTTTGAGATGCCGCTTAGCCCAATACGCTATCTGAAATAGGAGCGACGTAAATTGAACAAATGTGATAGAATCACGCTGCATTCTTATATTAACCGTAATATAAAATGACCTAATCGGGTCTCTGTTTGCCCTAGCCTAGAAGTTTAACAGTGCATTTTACTCGCCATTCCACGCGCTTTAAGATGCCGGTTAGCCCAGTACGCTAACTGAAATAGGAACGACGTAAATTGAAGAAATGTGATAGGATTTTGCAGAATTCTTAAATTAACCATAATATAAAATTATCTAATCGGGTCTCTGGTTACCCTACCCTAGACATTTAACAGTGCATTTTACTCGCCATTTCATGCGCTTTGAGATGCCGCTTAGCCCAATACGCTATCTGAAATAGGAGCGACGTAAGTTGAACAAATGTGATAGAATTTCGCTGAATTCTTAAATTAACCATAATATAAATGATCTAATCGGGTCTCTGATTGCCCTATCATAGAAGTTATATAGTGCATTTTACTCGCCTTTCCACGCGCTTTAATATGCCGCCTAGCCCAGTACGCTATCTGAAATAGGAGCGACGTAAATTGAACAAATATGATAGAATTTTGCTTAATTCTTATATTAACCGTAATATAAAATGACCTAATCGGGTCTCTGTTTGCCCTACCCTAGAAGTTTAATAGTCCATTTTATTCGCCATTTCATGCGCTTTGAGATGCCGGTTAGCCCAATACGCTAACTGAAATAGGAGCGACGTAAATAGAACAAATGTGATAGGATTTCCCTGAAATCTTATATTAAACAAAATATAAAATGATCTACTCGGGTCTCTGACTGCCCTATCATTGAAGTTTAACAGTGCATTTTACTCGCCATTCCACGCGCTTTAAGATGCGCCTAGCCCAGTACGCTATCTGAAATAGGAGCGACGTGAATTCAACAAATGTGATAGAATCTTGTTGAATTCTTAAATTAACCATAATATAAAATGATCTAATCGGGTCTCTGTTTGCCCTACCCTAGGAGTTCAATAGTGCATTTTACTCGCCATTTCATGCGCTTTGAGATGCCGCTTAGCCCAGTACGCTATCTGAAAAATGAGCGACACGAATTGAACAAATGTGATAGAATTTCCCTGAAATCTTGTATTAAACAAAATATAAAATGATCTAATCGCGTCTCTGATTGCCCTATCATACAAGTTTAATAGTGCATTTTACTCGCCTCTCCACGCGCTTTAGGATGCCGCCTAGCCCAGTACGCTATCCGAAATAGGAGCGACGTAAATTGAACAAATGTGATAGAATTTTGCTGAATTCTTAAATTAACCATAATATAAAATGATCTAATCGGGTCTCTGTTCGCCCTAGCCTAGAAGTTTAATAGTGCATTTCACTCGTCATTTCATGCGCTTTCAGTTGCCGCTTAGCCCAATACGCTATCTGAAATAGGAAAGACGTAAATTGAACAAATGTGATAGAATTTCCCTGAAAGCTTATATTAAACAAAATACAAAATGATCTAATCGGGTCTCTGATTGCCCTATCATAGAAGATTAGTAGTGCATTTTACTCGCCATTCCACGGGCTTTAAGATGCCGCCTAGCCCAGTACGCTATCTGAAATAGGAGCGACGTAACTTGAACAAATGTGATAGAATTACGCTGCATTATTATATTAACCGTAATATAAAATGATCTAACCGGGTATCTGTTTGCCTTATCCTAGAAGTTTAATAGTGCATTATACTCGCCATTTCATGCGCTTCGAGATGCCGCTTAGCTCAATACGCTATCTGAAATAGGAGCGACGAAAGTTGAACAAATGTGATAGAATTTTGCTGAATTCTTAAATTAACCATAATATAAAATGATCTAATCGGGTCTCTGCTTGCCCTACCCTAGAAGTTTAATTGTGCATTTTACTCGTCATTTCATGCGCTTTGAGATGCCGCTTTGCCCAATACGCTATCTGAAATAGGAGCGACGTAAATTGAACGAATGTGATAGAATTTCGCTCAATTCTTAAATTAACCATAATATAAAATGATCTAATCGGGTCTCTGTTTGCCCTATCCTAGAACTTTAATAGTGCATTTTACTCGTCATTTCATGCGCTTTGAGATGCCGCTTAGCATAATACGCTATCTGAAATTGGAGCGATATAAGTTGAACAAATGTGATAGAATTTCGCTGAATTCTTTTATTAACCATAATGTAAAACGATCTAATCGGATCTCTGTCCGCCCGAGTCTAGAACTTTAATAGTGCATTTTATTCACCTTTTCATACGCTTTGAATGCCGCTTTGCCCAATACGCTATCTGAAATAGGAGCGACACGAATTGAACAAATGTGATAGAATTTCCCTGAAATCTTGTATTATACAAAATATAAAATGATCTAATCGCGTCTCTGATTGCCCTATCATACAAGTTTAATAGTGCATTTTACTCGCCACTCCACGCGCTTTAGGATGCCGCCTAGCCCAGTACGCTATCCGAAATAGGAGCGACGTAAATTGAACAAATGTGATAGAATTTTGCTGAATTCTTAAATTAACCATAACATAAAATGATCTAATCGGGTCTCTGTTTGCCCTACCCTAGAAGTTTAATAGTGCATTTTACTCGCCATTTCATGCGCTTTGAGATGCCGCTTAGCCCAATACGCTATCTGAAATAGGAGCGACGTAAATTGAACAAATGTGATAGAATCACGCTGCATTCTTATATTAACCGTAATATAAAATGATCTAATCGGGTCTCTGTTTGCCCTAGCCTAGAAGTTTAATAGTGCATTTCACTCGTCATTTCATGCGCTTTGAGGTGCCTCTAAGCCCAATAAGCTATCTGTAATAGGAGCGACGTAAGTTGAACAAATGTGATAGAATTTCGCTGAATTCTTTTATTAACCATAATGTAAAATGATCTAATCGGGTCTCTGCTCGCCCTAGCCTAGAAGTTTAATAGTGCATTTTACTCGCCATTTCATGCGCTTTGAGATACCGCTTAACCCAATACGCTATCTGAAATAGGAGCGACGTAAATTGAACAAATGTGATAGAATTTCCGTGAAATCTTATATTAAACAAAATATAAAATGATCTAATCGGGTCTCTGATTGCCCTATCATAGAAGTTTAGTAGTGCATTTTACTCGACACTTCATGCGCCTTCAGATGCCGCTTAGCCCAATACGCTACCTGAAATAGGAGCGACGTAAATTGAACAAATGTGATAGAATTTCCCTGAAATCTTATATTAAACAAAATATAAAATGATCTAATCCGGTCTCTGATTGCTCTATCATAGAAGTTTAGTAGTGCATTTTACTCGCCCTTCCACGCGCTTTAAGATGCCTCCTAGCCCAGTACGCTATCTGAAATAGGAGCGACGTATGATGAACAAATGTGATAGAATTTCCGTGAGTCCTTATATTAACCTTAATGTAAAATGATCTAATCGGGTCTCTGTTCGCCCTACCATAGAAGTTTAGTAGTGCATTTTACTCGCCATTTCATGCGCTTTGGGATGCCGCATAGCCCAATACGCTATCTGAAATAGGAGCGACGTAAATTGAACAAATGTGATAGAATTTCCGTGAATCCTTATATTAACCTTAATGTAAAATGAGCTAATCGGGTCTCTGTTCGCCGTACCATAGAAGTCTAATGGTGCATTTCACTCGCCATTTCATGCGGTTTGTGATGCCGCTTAAACCAATACGCTATCTGAAATAGGAGCGACGTAAGTTGAACAAATGTGATAGAATTTCGCTGAATTCTTTTATTAACCATAATGTAAAATGATCTGATCGGGTCTCCGTTCGCCCTAGCCTAGAAGTTTAATAGTGCATTTTATTCGCCACTTCATGCGCTTTGAGATGCCGCTTAGCCGAATACGCTATCTGAAAAAGGAGCGACGCAAATTGAACAAATGTGATACTATTTCCCTGAAATCTTATATTAAACAAAATATAAAATGATCTAATCGGGTCTCTGATTGCTCTATCATAGAAGTTTGGTAGTGCATTTTACTCGCCCTTCCACGCGCTTTAAGATGCCGCCTAGTCCAGTACGCTATCTGAAATAGGAGCGGCGTAAGATGAACAAATGTGATAGTATTACGCTGAATTCTTATATTAATCGTAATATAAAATGATCTAATCGGGTCTCTGTTTGCCCTACCCTAGGAGTTTAATAGTGAATTTTATTCGCCATTTCATGCGCTTTGAGATGCCGCATAGCCTAATACGCTATCTGAAATAGGAGCGACGTAAATTGAACAAATGTGATAGAATTTCCGTGAATTCTTATATTAACCTTAATGTAAAATGATCTAATCGGGTCTCTGTTCGCCCTACCATAGAAGTCTAATAGTGCATTTCACTCGCCATTTCATGCGCTTTGAGATGCCGCTTAGCCCAATACGCTATCTGAAATAGGAGCGACGTCAGTTGAACAAATGTGATAGAATTTCGCTGAATTCTTTTATTAACCATAATGTAAAATGATCTGATCGGGTCTCTGTTCGCCCTAGCCTAGAAGTTTAATTGTGCATTTTATTCGCCATTTCATGCGCTTTGAGATGCCGCTTAGCCGAATACGCTATCTGAAATAGGAGCGACGTAAATTGAACAAATGTGATAGAATTTCCCTGAAATCTTATATTAATCAAAATATAAAATGATCTAATCGGGTCTCTGATTGCCGTATCATAAAAGATTAGTAGTGCATTTCACTCGCCATTTCATGCGCTTTGAGATCCCGCTTAGCCGAATACGCTATCTGAAATAGGAGCGACGTAAATTGAACAAATGTGATAGAATTTCCCTGAAATCTTATATTAATCAAAATATAAAATGATCTAATCGGGTCTCTGATTGCCGTATCATAAAAGATTAGTAGTGCATTTTACTCGCCATTCCACGCGCTTTAAGATGCCGCCTAGCCCAGTACGCTATCTGAAATTGGAACGACGTAAATTGAACAAATGTGATAGAATTTCGCTGAATTCTTAAATTAACCATAATATGAAATGATCTAATCGTGTCTCTGATTGCCCTATCATAGAAGTTTAATAGTGCATTTTACTCGCCATTCCGCGCCCTTTAAGATGCCGCCTAGCCCAGTACGCTATCTGAAATAGGAGCGACGTAACTTGAACAAATGTGATAGAATCACGCTGCATTCTTATATTAACCGTAATATAAAATGACCTAATCGGGTCTCTGTTTGCCTTATCCTAGAAGTATAATAGTGCATTATACTCGCCATTTCATGCGCTTTTAGATGCCGCTTAGCCCAGGACGCTACCTGAAATAGGAACGACGTAAATTGAACAAATGTGAGAGAATTTTGCTGAATTCTTAAATTAACCATAATATAAAATGTTTTAATCGGGTCCCTGTTTGCCCTACCCTAGAAGTTTAATGGTGCATTTCACTCGTCATTTCATGCGCTTTAAGATGCCGCCTAGCCCAGTACGCTATCTGAAATAGGAGCGACCTAAATTGAACGTATGTGATAGAATTTCGCTCAATTCTTAAATTAACCATAATATCAAATGATCTAATCGGGTCTCTGTTTGCCCTACCCTAGAACTTTAACAGTGCATTTTACTCGTTATTTCATGCGCTTTGAGATGCCGCTTAGCTTAATACGCTATCTGAAATTGGAGTGATATAAGTTGAAAAAATGTGATAGAATTTCGCTGAATTCTTTTATTAACCATAATGTAAAATGATCTAATCGGGTCTCTGTTTGCCCTACCCTAGGAGTTTAATAGTGCATTTTACTCGCCATTTCATGCGCTCTGAGATGCCGCTTAGCCCAATACGCTATCTGAAATATGAGCGACACGAATTGAACAAATGTGATAGAATTTCCCTGAAATCTTGTATTAAACAAAATATAAAATGATCAAATCGCGTCTCTGATTGCCCTATCATACAAGTTTAATAGTGCATTTTACTCGCCATTCCGAGCGCTTTAAGATGCCGCATAGCCCAATACGCTATCTGAAATAGGAGCGACGTAAATTGAACAAATGCGATAGAATTTCACTGAATTCTTATATTAACCAAAATATAAAATGATCTAATCGGGTCTCTGATTGCCCTATCATAGAAGATTAATAGTGCATTTTACTCGCCACTCCACGCGCTTTAGGATGCCGCCTAGCCCAGTACGCTATCTGAAATAGGAGCGACGTAAATCCAACAAATGTGATAGAATCTTGCTGAATTCTTAAATTAACCATAATATAAAATGATCTAATCGGGTCTCTGTCTGCCCTACCCTAGGAGTTTAATAGTCCATTTTATTCGCCATTTCATGCGCTTTGAGATGCCGGTTAGCCCAATACGCTAACTGAAATAGGAGCGACGTAAATAGAACAAATGTGATAGAATTTCCCTGAAATCTTATATTAAACATAATATAAAATGAGCTAATCGGGTCTCTGATTGCCCTATCATAAAAGTTGAGCTGTGCATTTTACTCGCCATTTCATGCGCTTTGAGAGGCCGCTTAGCCCAATACGCTATCTGGAATAGGAGCGACGTAAATTGAACAAATGTGATAGAATTTCCGTGAATTCTTATATTAACCTTAATGTAAAATGATCCAATCGGGTCTCTGTTCGCCCTACCATAGAAGTCTAATAGTGCATTTCACTCGCCATTTCATGCGCTTTGAGATGACGCTTAGCCCAATACGCTATCTGAAATAGGAGCGACGTAAGTTGAACAAATGTGATAGAATTACGCTGAATTCTTTTATTAACCATAATGTAAAATGATCTGCTCGGGTCACTGTTCGCCCTAGCCTAGAAGTTTAATAGTTCATTTTATTCGCCATTTCATGCGCTTTGAGATCCCGCTTAGCCGAATACGCTATCTGAAATAGGAGCGACGTAAATTGAACAAATGTGATAGAATTTCCCTGAAATCTTATATTAATCAAAATATAAAATGATCTAATCGGGTCTCTGATTGCCGTATCATAAAAGATTAGTAGTGCATTTTACTCGCCATTCCACGCGCTTTAAGATGCCGCCTAGCCCAGTACGCTATCTGAAATTGGAACGACGTAAATTGAACAAATGTGATAGAATTTCGCTGAATTCTTAAATTAACCATAATATGAAATGATCTAATCGTGTCTCTGATTGCCCTATCATAGAAGTTTAATAGTGCATTTTACTCGCCATTCCGCGCCCTTTAAGATGCCGCCTAGCCCAGTACGCTATCTGAAATAGGAGCGACGTAACTTGAACAAATGTGATAGAATCACGCTGCATTCTTATATTAACCGTAATATAAAATGACCTAATCGGGTCTCTGTTTGCCTTATCCTAGAAGTATAATAGTGCATTATACTCGCCATTTCATGCGCTTTTAGATGCCGCTTAGCCCAGGACGCTACCTGAAATAGGAACGACGTAAATTGAACAAATGTGAGAGAATTTTGCTGAATTCTTAAATTAACCATAATATAAAATGTTTTAATCGGGTCCCTGTTTGCCCTACCCTAGAAGTTTAATGGTGCATTTCACTCGTCATTTCATGCGCTTTAAGATGCCGCCTAGCCCAGTACGCTATCTGAAATAGGAGCGACCTAAATTGAACGTATGTGATAGAATTTCGCTCAATTCTTAAATTAACCATAATATCAAATGATCTAATCGGGTCTCTGTTTGCCCTACCCTAGAACTTTAACAGTGCATTTTACTCGTTATTTCATGCGCTTTGAGATGCCGCTTAGCTTAATACGCTATCTGAAATTGGAGTGATATAAGTTGAAAAAATGTGATAGAATTTCGCTGAATTCTTTTATTAACCATAATGTAAAATGATCTAATCGGGTCTCTGTTTGCCCTACCCTAGGAGTTTAATAGTGCATTTTACTCGCCATTTCATGCGCTCTGAGATGCCGCTTAGCCCAATACGCTATCTGAAATATGAGCGACACGAATTGAACAAATGTGATAGAATTTCCCTGAAATCTTGTATTAAACAAAATATAAAATGATGAAATCGCGTCTCTGATTGCCCTATCATACAAGTTTAATAGTGCATTTTACTCGCCATTCCGAGCGCTTTAAGATGCCGCATAGCCCAATACGCTATCTGAAATAGGAGCGACGTAAATTGAACAAATGCGATAGAATTTCACTGAATTCTTATATTAACCAAAATATAAAATGATCTAATCGGGTCTCTGATTGCCCTATCATAGAAGATTAATAGTGCATTTTACTCGCCACTCCACGCGCTTTAGGATGCCGCCTAGCCCAGTACGCTATCTGAAATAGGAGCGACGTAAATCCAACAAATGTGATAGAATCTTGCTGAATTCTTAAATTAACCATAATATAAAATGATCTAATCGGGTCTCTGTCTGCCCTACCCTAGGAGTTTAATAGTCCATTTTATTCGCCATTTCATGCGCTTTGAGATGCCGGTTAGCCCAATACGCTAACTGAAATAGGAGCGACGTAAATAGAACAAATGTGATAGAATTTCCCTGAAATCTTATATTAATCAAAATATAAAATGATCTAATCGGGTCTCTGATTGCCCTATCATAGAAGATTAGTAGTGCATTTTACTCGCCATTCCACGCGCTTTAAGATGCCGCCTAGCCCAGTACGCTATCTGAAATAGGAGCGACGTAACTTGAACAAATGTGATAGAATTACGCTGAATTCTTATATTAACCGTAATATAAAACGACCTAATCGGGTCTCTGTTTGCCTTATCCTAGAAGTTTAATAGCGCATTTTACTCGCCATTTCATGCGCTTTGAGAGGCCGCTTAGCCCAATACGCTATCTGGAATAGGAGCGACGTAAATTGAACAAATGTGATAGAATTTCCGTGAATTCTTATATTAACCTTAATGTAAAATGATCCAATCGGGTCTCTGTTCGCCCTACCATAGAAGTCTAATAGTGCATTTCACTCGCCATTTCATGCGCTTTGAGATGACGCTTAGCCCAATACGCTATCTGAAATAGGAGCGACGTAAGTTGAACAAATGTGATAGAATTACGCTGAATTCTTTTATTAACCATAATGTAAAATGATCTGCTCGGGTCACTGTTCGCCCTAGCCTAGAAGTTTAATAGTTCATTTTATTCGCCATTTCATGCGCTTTGAGATGCCGCTTAGCCGAATACGCTATCTGAAATAGGAGCGACGTAAATTGAACAAATGTGATAGAATTTCCCTGAAATCTTATATTAATCAAAATATAAAATGATCTAATCGGGTCTCTGATTGCCGTATCATAAAAGATTAGTAGTGCATTTTACTCGCCATTCCACGCGCTTTAAGATGCCGCCTAGCCCAGTACGCTATCTGAAATTGGAACGACGTAAATTGAACAAATGTGATAGAATTTCGCTGAATTCTTAAATTAACCATAATATAAAATGATCTAATCGTGTCTCTGATTGCCCTATCATAGAAGTTTAATAGTGCATTTTACTCGCCATTCCGCGCCCTTTAAGATGCCGCCTAGCCCAGTACGCTATCTGAAATAGGAGCGACGTAACTTGAACAAATGTGATAGAATCACGCTGCATTCTTATATTAACCGTAATATAAAATGACCTAATCGGGTCTCTGTTTGCCTTATCCTAGAAGTATAATAGTGCATTATACTCGCCATTTCATGCGCTTTTAGATGCCGCTTAGCCCAGGACACTACCTGAAATAGGAACGACGTAAATTGAACAAATGTGAGAGAATTTTGCTGAATTCTTAAATTAACCATAATAAAAAATGATCTAATCGGGTCCCTGGTTGCCCTACCCTAGAAGTTTAATGGTGCATTTCACTCGTCATTTCATGCGCTTTAAGATGCCGCCTAGCCCAGTACGCTATCTGAAATAGGAGCGACCTAAATTGAACGTATGTGATAGAATTTCGCTGAATTCTTAAATTAACTATAATATAAAATGATCTAATCGCGTCACTGATTGTCCTACGCTAGAAGTTTAATAGTGCATTTTAGTCGCCATTTCATGCGCCTTAAGATGCCGCATAGCACAATACGCTATCTGAAATAGGAGCGACGTAAATTGAACAAATGTGATAGAATTTCCATGAATTCTTATATTAACCTCAATATAAAATGATCTAATCGGGTCTCTGTTCGCCATACCGTAGAAGTCTTATAGTGCATTTCACTCGCCATTTCATGCGCTTTGAGATGCCGCTTAGCCCAATACGCTATCTGAAATAGGAGCGACCTAAATTGAACGAATGTGATAGAATTTCGCTCAATTCTTAAATTAACCATAATATAAAATGATCTAATCGGGTCTCTGTTTGCCCTACCCTAGAACTTTAACAGTGCATTTTACTCGTTATTTCATGCGCTTTGAGATGACGCTTAGCCAAATACGCTATCTGAAATTGGAGTGATATAAGTTGAAAAAATGTGATAGAATTTCGCTGAATTCTTTTATTAACCATAATGTAAAATGATCTAATCGGGTCTCTGTTTGCCCTACCCTAGGAGTTTAATAGTGCATTTTACTCGCCATTTCATGCGCTTTGAGATGCCGCTTAGCCCAATACGCTATCTGAAATATGAGCGACACGAATTGAAGAAATGTGATAGAATTTCCCTGAAATCTTGTATTAAACAAAATATAAAATGATCAAATCGCGTCTCTGATTGCCCTATCATACAAGTTTAATAGTGCATTTTACTCGCCATTCCACTTGCTTTAATATGCCGCCTAGCCCAGTACGCTATCTGAAATAGGAGCGACGTAAATTGAACAAATGTGATAGAATTTCGCTGAATTCTTAAATTAACCATAATATCAAATGATCTAATCGGGTCTCTGTTTGCCCTACCCTAGAAGTTTAATAGTGCATTTCACTCGTGATTTCATGCGCTTTGAGACGCCGCTTCGCCCAATAAGCTATTTGAAATAGGAGCGACGTAAATTGAACAAATGTGATAGAATTTCGCTGAATTCTTAAAGTAACCTTAATATAAAATGATCTAATCGGGTCTCTGGTTTCCCAACCATAGAAGCTTAATAGTGCAATTTACTCGCCATTCCACGCGCCTTAAGATGCCGCCTAGCCCAGTACGCTGTCTGAAATAGGAGCGACGCAAATTGAACAAATGTGATAGAATCTCGCTGAATACTTATATTAACCTTAATGTAAAATGATCTAATCGGGTCTCTGTTCGCCCTACCCTAGAAGTTTAACAGTGCATTTCACTCGTCACTTCATGCGCTTTGAGATGCCGCCTAGCCCAATACGCTATCTGAAATAGGAGCGACGTAAATTGAACAAATGTGATAGAATTTTGCTGAATTCTTAAATTAACCATAACATAAAATGATCTAATCGGGTCTCTGTTTGCCCCACCCTAGAAGTTTAATAGTGTATTTTACTCGCCATTTCATGCGCTTTGAGATGCCGCGTATCCCAATACGCTATCTGAAATAGGAGCTACGTAAGTTGAACAAATGTGATAGAATTTCGCTGAATTCTTATATTAACCAAATTATAAAATGATCTAATCTGGTCTCTGATTGCCCTATCATAGAAGTTTAACAGTGCATTTTACTCGCCATTCCACTTGCTTTAATATGCCGCCTAGCCCAGTACGCTATCTGAAATAGGAGCGACGTAAATTGAACAAATATGATAGAATTTCGCTTAATTCTTATATTAACCGTAATATAAAATGAGCTAATCGGGTCTCTGTTTGCCCTACCCTAGAAGTTTAATAGTCCATTTTATTCGCCATTTCATGCGCTTTGAGATGCCGGTTAGCCCAATACGCTAACTGAAATAGGAGCGACGTAAATAGAACAAATGTGATAGGATTTCCCTGAAATCTTATATTAAACAAAATATAAAATGATCTACTCGGGTCTCTGACTGCCCTATCATTGAAGTTTAACAGTGCATTTTACTCGCCATTCCACGCGCTTTAAGATGCGCCTAGCCCAGTACGCTATCTGAAATAGGAGCGACGTGAATTCAACAAATGTGATTGAATCTTGCTGAATTCTTAAATTAACCATAATATAAAATGATCTAATCGGGTCTCTGTTTGCCCTACCCTAGGAGTTCAATAGTGCATTTTACTCGCCATTTCATGCGCTTTGAGATGCCGCTTAGCCCAGTACGCTATCTGAAAAATGAGCGACACGAATTGAACAAATGTGATAGAATTTCCCTGAAATCTTGTATTAAACAAAATATGAAATGATCTAATCGCGTCTCTGATTGCCCTATCATACAAGTTTAATAGTGCATTTTACTCGCCTCTCCACGCGCTTTAGGATGCCGCCTAGCCCAGTACGCTATCCGAAATAGGAGCGACGTAAATTGAACAAATGTGATAGAATTTTGCTGAATTCTTAAATTAACCATAATATAAAATGATCTAATCGGGTCTCTGTTTGCTCTACCCTAGAAGTTTAATAGTGCATTTTACTCGCCATTTCATGCGCTTTGAGATGCCGCTTAACCCAATACGCTATCTGAAATAGGAGCAACGAAAGTTGAACAAATGTGATAGAATTTCGCTGAATTATTTTATTAACCAGAATGTAAAATGATCTAATCGGGTCTCTGTTCGCCATAGCCTAGAAGTTTAATAGTGCATTTCACTCGTCATTTCATGCGCTTTCAGTTGCCGCTTAGCCCAATACGCTATCTGAAATAGGAGCGACGTAAATTGAACAAATGTGATAGAATTTCCCTGAAAGCTTATATTAAACAAAATACAAAATGATCTAATCGGGTCTCTGATTGCCCTATCATAGAAGATTAGTAGTGCATTTTACTCGCCATTCCACGCGCTTTAAGATGCCGCCTAGCCCAGTACGCTATCTGAAATAGGAGCGACGTAACTTGAACAAATGTGATAGAATTACGCTGCATTATTATATTAACCGTAATATAAAATGATCTAACCGGGTATCTGTTTGCCTTATCCTAGAAGTTTAATAGTGCATTATACTCGCCATTTCATGCGCTTCGAGATGCCGCTTAGCACAATACGCTATCTGAAATAGGAGCGACGAAAGTTGAACAAATGTGATAGAATTTTGCTGAATTCTTAAATTAACCATAATATAAAATGATCTAATCGGATCTCTGCTTGCCCTACCCTAGAAGTTTAATAGTGCATTTTACTCGTCATTTCATGCGCTTTGAGATGCCGCTTTGCCCAATACGCTATCTGAAATAGGAGCGACGTAAATTGAACGAATGTGATAGAATTTCGCTGAATTCTTAAATTAACCATAATATAAAATGATCTAATCGGGTCACTGATTGCCCTACCCTAGAAGTTTAATAGTGCATTTTACTTGCCATTTCATGCGCTTTGAGATGCCGCTTAGCACAATACGCTATCTGAAATAGGAACGACGTAAATTGAACAAATGTGATAGAATTTCGCTGAATTCTTAAATTAACCATAATATAAAATGATCTAATCGGGTCCCTGTTTGCCCTACCCTAGAAGTTGAATAGTGCATTTCACTCGTCATTTCATGCGCTTTGAGATGCCGCTTAGCCCAATACGCTATCTGAAATAGGAGCGACGTAAATTGAACAAATGTGATAGAATTTCGCTGAATTCTTATTTTAACCAAAGTATAAAATGATCTAATCTAGTCTCTGATTGCCCTATCATAGAAGGTTAATAGTGCATTTTACTCGCCATTCCACGCGCTTTAAGATGCCGCCTAGCCCAGTACGCTGTCTGAAATAGAAGCGACTCAAATTGAACAAGTGTGATAGAATCTCGCTGAATACTTATATTAACCTTAATGTAAAATGATCTAATCGGGTCTCTGTTCGCCCTACCCTAGAAGTTTAATAGTGCATGTAACTCGTCATTTCATGCGCTTTGAGATGACGCTTAACCCAATACGCTATCTGAAATAGGAGCGACGTAAGTTGAACAAATGTGACAGAATTACGCTGCATTCTTATATTCACATTAATGTAAAATGATCTCTTCGGGTCTCTGTTCGCCCTACCCTAGAAGTATAATAGTGCATTTCACTCGTCATTTCATGCGCTTTGAGATGCCGCCTAGCCCAATACGCTATCTGAAATAGGAGCGACGTAAATTGAACAAATGTGATAGAATTTCGCTGAATTCTTATATTAACCAAAGTATAAAATGATCTAATCTAGTCTCTGATTGCCCTATCATAGAAGGTTAATAGTGCATTTTACTCGCCATTCCACACGCTTTGAGATGCCGCTTAGCCCAATACGCTATCTGAAATAGGAGCGACGTAAATTGAACAAATGTGATAGAATCACGCTGCATTCTTATATTACCCGTAATATAAAATGATCTAATCGGGTCTCTGTTTGCCCTAGCCTAGAAGTTTAATAGTGCATTTCACTCGTCATTTCATGCGCTTTGAGATGCCTCTAAGCCCAATAAGCTATCTGTAATAGGAGCGACGTAAATTTTACAAATGTGATAGAATTTCGTTGAATTCTTATATTAACCAAAATATAAAATGATCTAATCGGGTCTCTGTTTGCCCTACCCTAGAACTTTAATAGTGCCTTTTACTCGTCATTTCATGCGCTTTGAGATGCCGCTTAGCCTAATACGCTATCTGAAATTGGAGCGATATAAGTTGAACAAATGTGATAGAATTTCGCTGAATTCTTTTATTACCAATAATGTAAAACGATCTAATCGGATCTCTGTCCGCCCGAGTCTAGAACTTTAATAGTGCATTTTATTCGCCAGTTCATGCGCTTTGAGATGCCGCTTAGCCCAATACGCTATCTGAAATAGGAGCGACGTAAATTGAACAAATGTGATAGAATTTCCGTGAAATCTTATATTAAACAAAATATAAAATGATCTAATCGGGTCTCTGATTGCCCTATCATAGAAGTTTAGTAGTGCATTTTACTCGACACTTCATGCGCCTTCAGATGCCGCTTAGACCAATACGCTATCTGAAATAGGAGCGACGTAAATTGAACAAATGTGATAGAATTTCCCTGAAATCTTATATTAAACAAAATATAAAATGATCTAATCCGGTCTCTGATTGCTCTATCATAGAAGTTTAGTAGTGCATTTTACTCGCCCTTCCACGCGCTTTAAGATGCCTCCTAGCCCAGTACGCTATCTGAAATAGGAGCGACGTATGATGAACAAATGTGATAGAATTTCCGTGAGTCCTTATATTAACCTTAATGTAAAATGATCTAATCGGGTCTCTGTTCGCCCTACCATAGAAGTTTAGTAGTGCATTTTACTCGCCATTTCATGCGCTTTGGGATGCCGCATAGCCCAATACGCTATCTGAAATAGGAGCGACGTAAATTGAACAAATGTGATAGAATTTCCGTGAATCCTTATATTAACCTTAATGTAAAATGAGCTAATCGGGTCTCTGTTCGCCGTACCATAGAAGTCTAATGGTGCATTTCACTCGCCATTTCATGCGGTTTGTGATGCCGCTTAAACCAATACGCTATCTGAAATAGGAGCGACGTAAGTTGAACAAATGTGATAGAATTTCGCTGAATTCTTTTATTAACCATAATGTAAAATGATCTGATCGGGTCTCCGTTCGCCCTAGCCTAGAAGTTTAATAGTGCATTTTATTCGCCACTTCATGCGCTTTGAGATGCCGCTTAGCCGAATACGCTATCTGAAAAAGGAGCGACGCAAATTGAACAAATGTGATACTATTTCCCTGAAATCTTATATTAAACAAAATATAAAATGATCTAATCGGGTCTCTGATTGCTCTATCATAGAAGTTTAGTAGTGCATTTTACTCGCCCTTCCACGCGCTTTAAGATGCCGCCTAGTCCAGTACGCTATCTGAAATAGGAGCGGCGTAAGATGAACAAATGTGATAGTATTACGCTGAATTCTTATATTAATCGTAATATAAAATGATCTAATCGGGTCTCTGTTTGCCCTACCCTAGGAGTTTAATAGTGAATTTTATTCGCCATTTCATGCGCTTTGAGATGCCGCATAGCCTAATACGCTATCTGAAATAGGAGCGACGTAAATTGAACAAATGTGATAGAATTTCCGTGAATTCTTATATTAACCTTAATGTAAAATGATCTAATCGGGTCTCTGTTCGCCCTACCATAGAAGTCTAATAGTGCATTTCACTCGCCATTTCATGCGCTTTGAGATGCCGCTTAGCCCAATACGCTATCTGAAATAGGAGCGACGTCAGTTGAACAATTGTGATAGAATTTCGCTGAATTCTTTTATTAACCATAATGTAAAATGATCTGATCGGGTCTCTGTTCGCCCTAGCCTAGAAGTTTAATAGTGCATTTTATTCGCCATTTCATGCGCTTTGAGATGCCGCTTAGCCGAATACGCTATCTGAAATAGGAGCCACGTAAATTGAACAAATGTGATAGAATTTCCCTGAAATCTTATATTAATCAAAATATAAAATGATCTAATCGGGTCTCTGATTGCCGTATCATAAAAGATTAGTAGTGCATTTCACTCGCCATTTCATGCGCTTTGAGATCCCGCTTAGCCGAATACGCTATCTGAAATAGGAGCGACGTAAATTGAACAAATGTGATAGAATTTCCCTGAAATCTTATATTAATCAAAATATAAAATGATCTAATCGGGTCTCTGATTGCCGTATCATAAAAGATTAGTAGTGCATTTTACTCGCCATTCCACGCGCTTTAAGATGCCGCCTAGCCCAGTACGCTATCTGAAATTGGAACGACGTAAATTGAACAAATGTGATAGAATTTCGCTGAATTCTTAAATTAACCATAATATGAAATGATCTAATCGTGTCTCTGATTGCCCTATCATAGAAGTTTAATAGTGCATTTTACTCGCCATTCCGCGCCCTTTAAGATGCCGCCTAGCCCAGTACGCTATCTGAAATAGGAGCGACGTAACTTGAACAAATGTGATAGAATCACGCTGCATTCTTATATTAACCGTAATATAAAATGACCTAATCGGGTCTCTGTTTGCCTTATCCTAGAAGTATAATAGTGCATTATACTCGCCATTTCATGCGCTTTTAGATGCCGCTTAGCCCAGGACGCTACCTGAAATAGGAACGACGTAAATTGAACAAATGTGAGAGAATTTTGCTGAATTCTTAAATTAACCATAATATAAAATGTTCTAATCGGGTCCCTGTTTGCCCTACCCTAGAAGTTTAATGGTGCATTTCACTCGTCATTTCATGCGCTTTAAGATGCCGCCTAGCCCAGTACGCTATCTGAAATAGGAGCGACCTAAATTGAACGTATGTGATAGAATTTCGCTCAATTCTTAAATTAACCATAATATCAAATGATCTAATCGGGTCTCTGTTTGCCCTACCCTAGAACTTTAACAGTGCATTTTACTCGTTATTTCATGCGCTTTGAGATGCCGCTTAGCCTAATACGCTATCTGAAATTGGAGTGATATAAGTTGAAAAAATGTGATAGAATTTCGCTGAATTCTTTTATTAACCATAATGTAAAATGATCTAATCGGGTCTCTGTTTGCCCTACCCTAGGAGTTTAATAGTGCATTTTACTCGCCATTTCATGCGCTTTGAGATGCCTCTTAGCCCAATACGCTATCTGAAATATGAGCGACACGAATTGAACAAATGTGATAGAATTTCCCTGAAATCTTGTATTAAACAAAATATAAAATGATCAAATCGCGTCTCTGATTGCCCTATCATACAAGTTTAATAGTGCATTTTACTCGCCATTCCGAGCGCTTTAAGATGCCGCATAGCCCAATACGCTATCTGAAATAGGAGCGACGTAAATTGAACAAATGCGATAGAATTTCACTGAATTCTTATATTAACCAAAATATAAAATGATCTAATCGGGTCTCTGATTGCCCTATCATAGAAGATTAATAGTGCATTTTACTCGCCACTCCACGCGCTTTAGGATGCCGCCTAGCCCAGTACGCTATCTGAAATAGGAGCGACGTAAATCCAACAAATGTGATAGAATCTTGCTGAATTCTTAAATTAACCATAATATAAAATGATCTAATCGGGTCTCTGTTTGCCCTACCCTAGAAGTTTAATAGTGCATTTTACTCGCCATTTCATGCGCTTTGAGATACCGGCCAGCCCAGTACGCTATCTGAAATAGGAGCGACGTAATTTGAAGAAATGTGATAGAATTACGCTGAATTCTTATATTAACCGTAATATAAAATGATCTAATCGGGTCTCTGTTTGCCCTACCCTAGAAGTTTAATAGTCCATTTTATTCGCCATTTCATGCGCTTTGAGATGCCGGTTAGCCCAATACGCTAACTGAAATAGGAGCGACGTAAATAGAACAAATGTGATAGGATTTCCCTGAAATCTTATATTAAACAAAATATAAAATGATCTAATCTGGTCTCTGACTGCCCTATCATTGAAGTTTAACAGTGAATTTTACTCGCCATTCCACGCGCTTTAACATGCCGCCTAGCGCAGTACGCTATCTGAAATAGGAGCGACGTAAATTCAACAAATGTGATAGAATCTTGCTGAATTCTTAAATTAACCATAATATAAAATGATCTAATCGGGTCTCTGTCTGCCCTACCCTAGGAGTTTAAGAGTCCATTTTATTCGCCATTTCATGCGCTTTGAGATGCCGGTTAGCCCAGTACGCTATCTGAAATAGGAGCGACGTAATTTGAAGAAATGTGATAGAATTACGCTGAATTCTTATATTAACCGTAATATAAAATGATCTAATCGGGTCTCTGTTTGCCCTACCCTAGAAGTTTAATAGTCCATTTTATTCGCCATTTCATGCGCTTTGAGATGCCGGTTAGCCCAATACGCTAACTGAAATAGGAGCGACGTAAATAGAACAAATGTGATAGGATTTCCCTGAAATCTTATATTAAACAAAATATAAAATGATCTAATCTGGTCTCTGACTGCCCTATCATTGAAGTTTAACAGTGAATTTTACTCGCCATTCCACGCGCTTTAACATGCCGCCTAGCGCAGTACGCTATCTGAAATAGGAGCGACGTAAATTCAACAAATGTGATAGAATCTTGCTGAATTCTTAAATTAACCATAATATAAAATGATCTAATCGGGTCTCTGTCTGCCCTACCCTAGGAGTTTAAGAGTCCATTTTATTCGCCATTTCATGCGCTTTGAGATGCCGGTTAGCCCAATACGCTAACTGAAATAGGAGCGACGTAAATAGAACAAATGTGATAGAATTTCCCTGAAATCTTATATTAATCAAAATATAAAATGATCTAATCGGGTCTCTGATTGCCCTATCATAGAAGATTAGTAGTGCATTTTACTCGCCATTCCACGCGCTTTAAGATGCCGCCTAGCCCAGTACGCTATCTGAAATAGGAGCGACGTAACTTGAACAAATGTGATAGAATTACGCTGAATTCTTATATTAACCGTAATATAAAACGACCTAATCGGGTCTCTGTTTGCCTTATCCTAGAAGTTTAATAGCGCATTTTACTCGCCATTTCATGCGCTTTGAGAGGCCGCTTAGCCCAATACGCTATCTGGAATAGGAGCGACGTAAATTGAACAAATGTGATAGAATTTCCGTGAATTCTTATATTAACCTTAATGTAAAATGATCCAATCGGGTCTCTGTTCGCCCTACCATAGAAGTCTAATAGTGCATTTCACTCGCCATTTCATGCGCTTTGAGATGCCGCTTAGCACAATACGCTATCTGAAATAGGAGCGACGTAAGTTGAACAAATGTGATAGAATTACGCTGAATTCTTTTATTAACCATAATGTAAAATGATCTGCTCGGGTCACTGTTCGCCCTAGCCTAGAAGTTTAATAGTTCATTTTATTCGCCATTTCATGCGCTTTGAGATGCCGCTTAGCCGAATACGCTATCTGAAATAGGAGCGACGTAAATTGAACAAATGTGATAGAATTTCCCTGAAATCTTATATTAATCAAAATATAAAATGATCTAATCGGGTCTCTGATTGCCGTATCATAAAAGATTAGTAGTGCATTTTACTCGCCATTCCACGCGCTTTAAGATGCCGCATAGCCCAGTACGCTATCTGAAATTGGAACGACGTAAATTGAACAAATGTGATAGAATTTCGCTGAATTCTTAAATTAACCATAAAATAAAATGATCTAATCGTGTCTCTGATTGCCCTATCATAGAAGTTTAATAGTGCATTTTACTCGCCATTCCGCGCCCTTTAAGATGCCGCCTAGCCCAGTACGCTATCTGAAATAGGAGCGACGTAACTTGAACAAATGTGATAGAATCACGCTGCATTCTTATATTAACCGTAATATAAAATGACCTAATCGGGTCTCTGTTTGCCTTATCCTAGAAGTATAATAGTGCATTATACTCGCCATTTCATGCGCTTTTAGATGCCGCTTAGCCCAGGACGCTACCTGAAATAGGAACGACGTAAATTGAACAAATGTGAGAGAATTTTGCTGAATTCTTAAATTAACCATAATATAAAATGATCTAATCGGGTCCCTGTTTGCCCTACCCTAGAAGTTTAATGGTGCATTTCACTCGTCATTTCATGCGCTTTAAGATGCCGCCTAGCCCAGTACGCTATCTGACATAGGAGCGACCTAAATTGAACGTATGTGATAGAATTTCGCTGAATTCTTAAATTAACTATAATATAAAATGATCTAATCGCGTCACTGATTGTCCTACGCTAGAAGTTTAATAGTGCATTTTAGTCGCCATTTCATGCGCCTTAAGATGCCGCATAGCACAATACGCTATCTGAAATAGGAGCGACGTAAATTGAACAAATGTGATAGAATTTCCATGAGTTCTTATATTAACCTCAATATAAAATGATCTAATCGGGTCTCTGTTCGCCATACCATAGAAGTCTTATAGTGCATTTCACTCGCCATTTCATGCGCTTTGAGATGCCGCTTAGCCCAATACGCTATCTGAAATAGGAGCGACCTAAATTGAACGAATGTGATAGAATTTCGCTCAATTCTTAAATTAACCATAATATAAAATGATCTAATCGGGTCTCTGTTTGCCCTACCCTAGAACTTTAACAGTGCATTTTACTCGTTATTTCATGCGCTTTGAGATGACGCTTAGCCTAATACGCTATCTGAAATTGGAGTGATATAAGTTGAAAAAATGTGATAGAATTTCGCTGAATTCTTTTATTAACCATAATGTAAAATGATCTAATCGGGTCTCTGTTCTCCCTAGCCTAGAAGTTTAATAGTGCATTTTATTCTCCATTTCATGCGCTTTGAGAGGCCGCTTAGCCCAATACGCTACCTGAAATAGGAGCGACGTAAATTCAGCAAATGTGATAGAATTTCGCTGAATTCATAAATTAACCATAATATAAAATGATCTCATCGGGTCTCTGTTTGCCCTACCCTAGAAGTTTAATAGTGCATATTACTCGCCATTTCATGCGCTTTGAGATGCCGCATAGCCCAATACGCTATCTGAAATAGGAGCGACGTAAATTGAACAAATGTGATAGAATTTCAGTGAAATCTTATAGTAAACAAAATATAAAATGATCTAATCGGGTCTCTGATTGCCCTATCAGAGAAGTTAAGTAGTGCATTTTACTCGTCATTCCACGCGCTTTAAGGTGCCGCCTAGCCCAGTACGCTATCTGAAATAGGAGCGACGTAAGCTGAACAAATGTGATAGAATTTTGCTGAATTCTTAAATTAACCATAATATAAAATGATCTAATCGGGTCTCTCTTTGCCCTACCCTAGAAGTTTAATAGTGCATTTCACTCGTCACTTTATGCGCTTTGAGATGCCGCTAAGCCCAATAAGCTATCCGAAATAGGAGCGACGTAAATTGAACAAATGTGATAGAATTTCGCAGAATTCTTATGTTAACCAAAATATAAAATGATCTAATCTGGTCTCTGTTCGCCATAGCCTAGAAGTTTAATAGTGCATTTTGTTCGCCATTTCATGCGCTTTGTGATGCCGCTTAGCCCAATACGCTATCTGTAATAGGAGCGACGTAAATTGAACAAATGTGATAGAATTTCCCTGAAATCTTATATTAAACAAAATATAAAATGATCTGATCGGGTCTCTGTTTGCCCTATCATAGAAGGTTAATAGTGCATTTTACTCGCCATTCCACACGCTTTAAGATGCCGCCTAGCCCAGCACGCTGTCTGAAATAGGAGCGACGTAAATTGAACAAATGTGATAGAATCTCGCTGAATATTTATATTAACATTAATGTAAAATGATCTAATCGGGTCTCTGTTCGCCCTACCCTAGAAGTTTAATAGTGCATTTTACTCGCCATTTCATGCGCTTTGAGATGCCGCTTATCCCAATACGCTATCTGAAATAGGAGCGACGTAAATTGAACAAATGTGATAGAATTTCGCTGAATTCTTAAATTAACCATAATATCAAATGATCTAATCGGGTCTCTGTTTGCCCTACCCTAGAAGTTTAATAGTGCATTTCACTCGTGATTTCATGCGCTTTGAGACGCCGCTTCGCCCAATAAGCTATTTGAAATAGGAGGGACGTAAATTGAACAAATGTGATAGAATTTCGCTGAATTCTTAAAGTAACCTTAATATAAAATGATCTAATCGGGTCTCTGGTTTCCCAACCATAGAAGCTTAATAGTGCATTTTACTCGCCATTCCACGCGCCTTAAGATGCCGCCTAGCCCAGTACGCTGTCTGAAATAGGAGCGACGCAAATTGAACAAATGTGATAGAATCTCGCTGAATACTTATATTAACCTTAATGTAAAATGATCTAATCGGGTCTCTGTTCGCCCTACCCTAGAAGTTTAACAGTGCATTTCACTCGTCATTTCATGCGCTTTGAGATGCCGCCTAGCCGAATACGCTATCTGAAATAGGAGCGACGTAAATTGAACAAATGTGATAGAATTTTGCTGAATTCTTAAATTAACCATAACATAAAATGATCTAATCGGGTCTCTGTTTGCCCCACCCTAGAAGTTTAATAGTGTATTTTACTCGCCATTTCATGCGCTTTGAGATGCCGCGTATCCCAATACGCTATCTGAAATAGGAGCTACGTAAGTTGAACAAATGTGATAGAATTTCGCTGAATTCTTATATTAACCAAATTATAAAATGATCTAATCTGGTCTCTGATTGCCCTATCATAGAAGTTTAACAGTGCATTTCACTCGTCATTTCATGCGCTTTGAGATGCCGCCTAGCCGAATACGCTATCTGAAATAGGAGCGACGTAAATTGAACAAATGTGATAGAATTTCGCTGAATTCTTTTATTAACCATAATGTAAAATGACCTAATCGGGTCTCTGTTCGCCCTAGCCTAGAAGTTTAATAGTGCATTTTATTCACCATTTCATGCGCTTTGAGATGCCGCTCAGCCCAATACGCTATCTGAAATAGGAGCGACGTAAATTGAACGAATGTGATAGTATTTCGATGAATTCTTAAATTAACGATAATATAAAATGATCTAATCGGGTCTCTGTTTGCCCTACCCTAGAACTTTAATCGTGCATTTTACTCCTCATTTCATGCGATTTGAGTTGCCGCTTAGCCCAATACGCTATCTGAAATAGGAGCGATATAAATTGAACAAATGTGGTAGAATTTCGCTGAATTCTTTTATTAACCATAATGTAAAATGATCTAATCGGGTCCCTGTTCGCCCTAGCCTAGAACTTTAATTGTGCATTTTATTCGCCATGTCAGACGCTTTGAGATGCCGCTTAGCCCAATACGCTATCTGAAATAGGAGCGACGTAAATTGAACAAATGTGATAGAATTTCGCTGAATTCTTTTATTAACCATAATGTAAAATGACCTAATCGGGTCTCTGTTCGCCCTAGCCTAGAAGTTTAATAGTGTATTTTATTCGCCATTTCATGCGCTTTGAGATGCCGCTTAGTCCAATACGCTATCTGAAATAGGAGCGACGTAAATTGAACAAATGTGATAGAATTTCCTTGAAATCTTATATTAAACAAAATATAAAATAATCTTATCGGGTCTCCAATTGCCCTACCATAGAAGTTTAGTAGTGCATTTTACTCGCCCTTCCACGCGCTTTAAGATGCCCTAGAGCCCAGTACGCTATCTGAAATAGGAGCGACGTAAGTTGAACAAATGTGATAGAATTACGCTGAATTCTTATATTAACCGTAATATAAAATGATCTAATCGGGTCTCTGTTTGCCTTACCCTAGAAGTTTAATAGTGAATTTTACGCGCCATTTCTTGCGCTTTGAGGTGCCGCTTAGCCCAATACGCTATCTGAAATATGAGCGACGTAAATTGAACAAATGTGATAGAATTTCGCTGAATTCTCATATTAACATTAATGTAAAATGATCTAATCGAGTCTCTGTTCGCCCTACCCTAGAAGTTTAATAGGGCATATCACTCGTCATTTCATGCGCTTTGAGATGCCGCTTAGCCCAATAAGCTATCTGAAATAGGAGCGACGTAAATTGAACAAATGTGATAGAATTTCGCTGAATTCTTGTATTAACCAAAATATAAAATGATCTAATCGGGTCTCTGTTTGAATTATCCTAGAAGTTTGATAGTGCATTTCACTCGCCATTTCATGCGCTTTGAGATGCCGCTTAGCCCAATACGCTATCAGAAATAGGAGCGATGTAAATTGAACAAATGTGATAGAATTTCGCTGAATTCTTGTATTAACCAAAATATAAAATGATCTAATCGGGTCTCTGTTTGAATTATCCTAGAAGTTTAATAGTGCATTTTACTCGTCATTTCATGCGCTTTGGGATGCCGCGTAGCCCAATACGCTATCTGAAATTGGAGCGACGTAAGTTGAACAAATGTGATAGAATTTCGCTAAATTCTTTTATTAACCATAATGTAAAATGATCTAATCGGGTCTCTGTTCGCCCTTGCCTAGAAGTTTAATAGTGCATTGTACTCGCCATTTCATACGCTTTGAGATGCCGCTTAGCCGAATAAGCTATCTGAAATAGGAGCGACGTAAATTGAACAAATGTGATAGAATTTCGCTGAATTCTTATATTAACCAAAATATAAAATGATCTAATCGGGTCTCCGATTGCCCTATCATAGAAGTTTAATAGTGCATTTTAGTTGCCATTCCACGCGCGTTAAGATGCCGCCTAGCCCAGTACGCTATCTGAAATAGGAGCGACGTAAATTGAACAAATGTGATAGAATTTCCCTGAATTCTTATATTAACCTTAATGTAAAATGATTTGATCGGGTCTCTGTTCGCCCTACCCTAGAAGTTTAATAGTGCATTTTACTCGTCATTTCATGCGCTTTGAGATGCCGCTTAGCACAATACGCTATCTGAGATAGGAGCGATATAAATTGAACAAATGTGATAGAATTACGCTGAATACTTATATTATCCATAATATAAAATGATCTAATCGGGTCTCTGTTTGCCCTAGCCTACAAGTTTAATAGTGCATTTTATTCGCCATTTCATGCGCTTTGGGATGCCGCTTAGCCCATTACGCTATCTGAAATAGGAGCGACGTAAATTGAACAAATGTGATAGAATTTCGCTGAATTCATATATTAACCAAATTATAAAATGATCTAATCGGGCCTCTGATTGCCCTATCATAGAAGTTTAATAGTGCATTTTATTCGCAATTTCATGCGCTTTGAGATGCCGCCTAGCCCAATACGCTATCTGAAATAGCAGCGACGTAAATTGAACAAATGTGATAGAATCTTGCTGAATTCTTAAATTAAACATAAAATAAAATGATCTAATCGGGTCTCCGTTTGCCCTATCCTAGAAGTTTAATAGTGCATTTTACTCGCCATTCCACGCGCTTTAAGTTGCCGCCTAGCCCAGTACGCTATCTGAAATAGGAGCGACGTAAATTGAACGAATGTGACAGAATTTTGCTGAATTCTTAAATTAACCATAATATAAAATGATCTAATCGGGTCTCTGTTCGCCCTAGCCTACAAGTTTAATAGTGCATTTTATTCGCCATTTCATGCGCTTTGGGATGCCGCGTAGCCCAATACGCTATCTGAAATTGGAGCGACGTAAGTTGAACAAATGTGATAGAATTTCGCTAAATTCTTTTATTAACCATAATGTAAAATGATCTAATCGGGTCTCTGTTCGCCCTTGCCTAGAAGTTTAATAGTGCATTGTACTCGCCATTTCATACGCTTTGAGATGCCGCTTAGCCGAATAAGCTATCTGAAATAGGAGCGACGTAAATTGAACAAATGTGATAGAATTTCGCTGAATTCTTATATTAACCAAAATATAAAATGATCTAATCGGGTCTCCGATTGCCCTATCATAGAAGTTTAATAGTGCATTTTAGTTGCCATTCCACGCGCGTTAAGATGCCGCCTAGCCCAGTACGCTATCTGAAATAGGAGCGACGTAAATTGAACAAATGTGATAGAATTTCCCTGAATTCTTATATTAACCTTAATGTAAAATGATTTGATCGGGTCTCTGTTCGCCCTACCCTAGAAGTTTAATAGTGCATTTTACTCGTCATTTCATGCGCTTTGAGATGCCGCTTAGCACAATACGCTATCTGAGATAGGAGCGATATAAATTGAACAAATGTGATAGAATTACGCTGAATACTTATATTATCCATAATATAAAATGATCTAATCGGGTCTCTGTTTGCCCTAGCCTACAAGTTTAATAGTGCATTTTATTCGCCATTTCATGCGCTTTGGGATGCCGCTTAGCCCATTACGCTATCTGAAATAGGAGCGACGTAAATTGAACAAATGTGATAGAATTTCGCTGAATTCATATATTAACCAAATTATAAAATGATCTAATCGGGCCTCTGATTGCCCTATCATAGAAGTTTAATAGTGCATTTTATTCGCAATTTCATGCGCTTTGAGATGCCGCCTAGCCCAATACGCTATCTGAAATAGGAGCGACGTAAATTGAACAAATGTGATAGAATCTTGCTGAATTCTTAAATTAAACATAAAATAAAATGATCTAATCGGGTCTCCGTTTGCCCTATCCTAGAAGTTTAATAGTGCATTTTACTCGCCATTCCACGCGCTTTAAGATGCCGCCTAGCCCAGTACGCTATCTGAAATAGGAGCGACGTAAATTGAACGAATGTGACAGAATTTTGCTGAATTCTTAAATTAACCATAATATAAAATGATCTAATCGGGTCTCTGTTCGCCGTAGCCTACAAGTATAATAGTGCATTTTATTCGCCATTTCATGCGTTTTGGGATGCCGCGTAGCCCAATACGCTGTCTGAAATAGGAGCGACGTAAATTGAACAAATGTGATAGAATTTCGCTGAATTCTTAAATTCACTATAATATAAAATGATCTAATCGGGTATCTGTTTGATCTACCCTAGAAGTTTAATAGTCCATTTTACTCGTCATTTCATGCGCTTTCAGATGCCGCTTAGCCCAATACGCTATCTGAAATAGGAGCGATGTAAATTGAACAAATGTGATAGAATTACGCTGAATTCTTATATTAACCATAATATAAAATGATCTAATCGGGTCTCTGTTTGCCCTAGCTTACAAGTTTAATAGTGCATTTTATTCGCCATTTCATGCGCTTTGGGATGCCGCTTAGCCTATTACGCTATCTGAAATAGGAGCGACGTAAGTTGAACAAATGTGATAGAATTTCGCTGAATTCTTATATTAACCAAATTATAAAATGATCTAATCGTGCCTCTGATTGCCCTGTCATAGAAGTTTAATAGTGCATTTTATTCGCCATTTCATGCGCTTTGAGATGCAGCCTAGCCCAATACGCTATCTGAAATAGGAGCGACGTAAATTGAACAAATGTGATAGAATCTTGCTGAATTCTTAAATTAAACATAAAATAAAATGATCTAATCGGGTCTCCGTTTGTCCTATCCTAGAAGTTTAATAGTGCATTTTACTCGCCATTTCATGCGCTTTGAGATGCCGCGTATCCCAATACGCTATCTGAAATAGGAGCGACGTAAGTTGAACAAATGTGATAGAATTTCGCTGAATTCTTTTATTAACCATAATGTAAAATGATCTAATCGGGTCTCTGTTCGCCCTAGCCTACAAGTTTAATAGTGCATTTCACTCGCCATTTCATGCGCTTTGAGATGCCGCTTAGCCCAATACGCTACCTGAGATGGGAGCGATATAAATTGATCAAATGTGATAGAATTTCGCTGAATTCTTATACTAACCATAATATAAAATGATCTAATCGGGTCTCTGTTCGCCCTACCCTAGAAGTTTAATTGTGCATTTTACACGCCACTTCATGCGCTTTGAGATGCCGCTTATCTCGATACGCTATCTGAAATAGGAGCGACGTAAATTGAACAAATGTGATAGAATTTCCTTGAAATCTTATATAAACAAAATATAAAATGATCTAATCGGGTCTCTGTTTGCCCTACCCTAGAAGTTTAATAGTGCATTTTACTCGCCATTCCACGCGCTTTAAGATGCCGCCTAGCCCAGTACGCTATCTGAAATAGGAGCGACGTAAATTGAACGAATGTGACAGAATTTTGCTGAATTCTTAAATTAACCATAATATAAAATGATCTAACCGGGTCTCTGTTCGCCCTACCCTAGAAGTTTAATTGTGCATTTTACTCGCCATTTCATGCGCTCTGAGATGCCGCTTAGCCCAATACGCTATCTGAAATAGGAGCGACGTAAATTGAACAAATGTGATAGAATTTCGCTGAATTCTTATATTAAACAAAATATAAAATGATCTAATCTGGTCTCTGATTGCCCTATCATAGAAGGTTAATAGTGGATTGTACTCGCCATTTCATGCGCTTTGAGATGCCGCGTAGCCCAATACGCTATCTGAAATAGGAGCGACGTAAATTGAACAAATGTGATAGAATTTCGCTGAATTCTAAAATTAACCATAATATAAAATGATCTAGTCGGGTCTCTGTTTGCCCTACCCTAGAAGTTTAATAGTGAATTTTACTCGCCATTTCTTGCGCTTTGAGATGCCGTTTAGCCCAATACGCTATCTGAAATAGGAGCGACGTAAGTTGAACAAATGTGATAGAATTTCGCTGAATTCTTTTATTAACCTTAATGTAAAATGATTTGATCGGGTCTGTGTTCGCCCTACCCTAGAAGTTTAATAGTGCATTTTATTCGCCATTTCATACGCTTTGAGATGACGCTTAGCCCAATAAGCTATCTGAAATAGGAGCGACGTTAATTGAACAAATGTGATAGAATTTCGCTGAATTCTTATATTAACCAAAATATAAAATGATCTAATCGGGTCTCCGATTGCCCTATCATAGAAGTTTAATAGTGCATTTCCTCGCCATTCCACGCGCTTTAAGGTACCGCCTAGCCCAGTATGCTATCTGAAATAGGAACGACGTAAATTGAACAAATGTGATAGAATTTTGCTGAATTCTTAAATTAACCATAACATAAAATGATCTAATCGGGTCTCTGTTTACCCCACCCTAGAAGTTTAATAGTGTATTTTACTCGCCATTTCATGCGCTTTGAGATGCCGCGTATCCCAATACGCTATCTGATATAGGAGCGACGTAAGTTGAACAAATGTGATAGAATTTGGCTGAATTCTTTTATTAACCATAATGTAAAATGTTCTAATCGGGTCTCTGTTCGCCGTAGCCTAGAAGTTTAATAGTGCATTGTACTCGCCATTTCATACGCTTTGAGATGCCGCTTAGCCCAATAAGCTATCTGAAATAGGAGCGACGTAAATTGAACAAATGTGATAGAATTTCGCTGAATTCTTATATTAACCAAATTATAAAATGATCTAATCTGGTCTCTGATTGCCCTATCATAGAAGGTTAATAGTGCATTGTACTCGCAATTTCATTCGCTTTGAGATGCCGCGTAGCCCAATACGCTATCTGAAATAGGAGCAACGTAAATTGAACAAATGTGATAGAATTTCGCTGAATTCTAAAATTATCCATAATATAAAATGATCTAGTCTGGTCTCTGTTTGCCCTACCCTAGAAGTTTAATAGTGAATTTTACTCGCCATTTCTTGCGCTTTTAGATGCCGCCTAGCCCAATACGCTATCTGAAATATGAGCGACGTAAATTGAACAAATGTGATAGAATTTCGCTGAATTCTTATATTAACCAAAATATAACATGATCTAATCGGGTCTCCGATTGCCCTATCATAGAAGTTTAATAGTGCATTTTACTCGCCATTGCACGCGCTTTAAGGTGCCGCCTAGCCCAGTATGCTATCTGAAATAGGAGCGACGTAAATTAAACAAATGTGATAGAATTTTGCTGAATTCTTAAATTGAGCGTAATATAAAATGATCTAATCGGGTCTCGGTTTGCCCTGCCCTGGAAGTTTAATAGTGCATTTTACTCGCCATTTCATGCGCTTTGAGATGCCGCTTAGCCCAATACGCTATCTGAAATAGGAGCGACGTAAGTTGAACAAATGTGATAGAATTTCGCTGAATTCTTTTATTAACCATAATGTAAAATGATCTAATCGGGTCTCTGTTCGCCCTAGCCTACAAGTTTAATAGTGCATTTTATTCGCCATTTCATGCGCTTTGAGATGCCGCGTAGCCCAATACGCTATCAGCAATATGAGCGACGTAAATTGAACAAATGTGATAGAATTTCGCTGAATTCTCATATTAACATTAATGTAAAATGATCTAATCGAGTCTCTGTTCGCCCTACGCTAGAAGTTTAATAGTGCATTTCACTCGTCATTTCATGCGCTTTGAGATGCCGCTTAGCCCAATAAGCTATCTGAAATAGGAGCGACGTAAATTGAACAAATGCGATAGAATTTCGCTGAATTCTTATATTAACCAAAATATAAAATGATCTAATCGGTTCTCCGATTGCCCTATCATAGAAGTTTAATAGTGCATTTTAGTTGCCAGTCCACGCGCGTTAAGGTGCCGCCTAGCCCAGCACGCTATCTGAAATAGGAGCGACGTAAATTGAACAAATGTGATAGAATTTCGCAGAATTCTTATATTAACCAAATTATAAAATGATCTAATCGGGCCTCTGATTGCCCTATCATACAAGTTTAATAGTGCATTTTATTCGCCATTTCATGAGCTTTGAGATGCCGCCTAGCCCAATACGCTATCTGAAATAGGAGCGACGTAAATTGAACAAATGTGATAGAATCTTGCTGAATTCTCAAATTAAACATAAAATAAAATGATCTAATCGGGTCTCCGTTTGCTCTATCCTAGAAGTTTAATAGTGCATTTTACTCGCCATTCCACGCGCCTTAAAATGCCGCCTAGCCCAGTACGCTATCTGAAATAGGAGCGACGTAAATTGAACGAATGTGACAGAATTTTGCTGAATTCTTAAATTAACCATAATATAAAATGATATAATCGGGTCTCTGTTTGCCCTACCCTAGAAGTTTAATAGTGCATTCTACTCGTCATTTCATGCGCATTGAGATGCCGCTTAGCCCAATACGCTATCTGGAATAGGAGCGATGTAAATTGAACAAATGTGATAGAATTTCCCTGAAATCTTATATTAAACAACATATAAAATGATCTAATCGGGTCTCTGGTTGCCCTATCATAGAAGTTTAGTGGTGCATTTTACTCGCCATTCCACGCGCTTCAAGATGCCGCCTAGCCCAGTACGCCATCTGAAATAGGAGCGACGTAAATTGAACAAATGTGACAGAATTTTTCTGAATTCTTAAATTAAGCATAATATAAAATGATCTATTCGGGTCTCGGTTTGCCCTGCCCTGGAAGTTTAATAGTGCATTTTACTCGCCATTTCATGCGCTTTGAGATGCCCCTTTGCCCAATACGGTATCTGAAATAGGAGCGATGTAAGTTGAACAAATGTGATAGAATTTTGCTGAATTATTAAATTAACCATAATATAAAATGATCTAATTGGGTCTCTGTTTACCCAACCCTAGAAGTTTAATAGTGCGTTTTACCCGGCATTTCATGCGCTTTGAGATGCCGCTTAGCCCAATACGCTATCTGAAATAGGAGCGACGTAAATTGAACAAATGTGATAGAATTTCGCTGAATTCCTATAATAACCAAATTATAAAATGATCTAATCTGGTCTCTGATTTCCCTATCATAGAAGTTTAATGGTGCATTTCACTCATCATTTCATGCGCTTTAAGATGCCGCTTAGCCCAGTACGCTATCTGAAATAGGAGTGACGGGAATTGTCAAATGTGATAGATTTTTGCTGAATTCTTAAATTAACCATACTACAAAATGATCTAATCGGGTCTCTGTTTGCCCTACCCTAGGAGTTTAATAGTGCATTTCACTCGTAATTTCATACGCTTTGAGATGCCGCTTAGCCCTATACGCTATCTGAAATAGGAGCGACGTAAATTGAACAAATGTAATAGAATTTCCCTGAATTCTTATATTAACCTTAATGTAAAATGATCTAATCGGGTCTCTGTTTGCCCTAGCCTAGATGTTTAATAGTGCATTGTATTCGACATTTCATGCGCTTTGAGATGCCGCTTAGCCCAATACGCTATCTCAAATAGGAGCGATGTAAATTGAACAAATGTGACAGAATTTCGCTGAATTCTTTTATTAACCATAATATAAAATGATCTAATCGTGTGTCTGATTGCCCAATCATAGAACTTTAATAGTGCATTTTATTCGCCATTTCATGCGCTTTGAGATGCCGCTTAGCCCAATACGCTATCTGCAATAGGAGCGACGTAAATTGAACAAATGTGATAGAATATTGCTGAATTCTTAAATTAACCATAATATAAAATGATCTAATCGGGTCTCTGTTTGCCCTGCCCTAGAAGTTTAATAGTGCATTTTACTCGCCATTTCATGCGCTTTGAGATGCCCCTTTGCCCAATACGGTATCTGAAATAGGAGCGATGTAAGTTGAACAAATGTGATAGAATTTTGCTGAATTATTAAATTAACCATAATATAAAATGATCTAATTGGGTCTCTGTTTACCCTACCCTAGAAGTTTAATAGTGCGTTTTACCCGGCATTTCATGCGCTTTGAGATGCCGCTTAGCCCAATACGCTATCTGAAATAGGAGCGACGTAAATTGAACAAATGTGATAGAATTTCGCTGAATTCTTATAATAACCAAATTATAAAATGATCTAATCTGGTCTCTGATTTCCCTATCATAGAAGTTTAATGGTGCATTTCACTCATCATTTCATGCGCTTTAAGATGCCGCTTAGCCCAGTACGCTATCTGAAATAGGAGTGACGGGAATTGTCAAATGTGATAGATTTTTGCTGAATTCTTAAATTAACCATACTATAAAATGATCTAATCGGGTCTCTGTTTGCCCTACCCTAGGAGTTTAATAGTGCATTTCACTCGTAATTTCATACGCTTTGAGATGCCGCTTAGCCCTATACGCTATCTGAAATAGGAGCGACGTAAATTGAACAAATGTAATAGAATTTCCCTGAATTCTTATATTAACCTTAATGTAAAATGATCTAATCGGGTCTCTGTTTGCCCTAGCCTAGAAGTTTAATAGTGCATTGTATTCGACATTTCATGCGCTTTGAGATGCCGCTCAGCCCAATACGCTATCTCAAATAGGAGCGATGTAAATTGAACAAATGTGACAGAATTTCGCTGAATTCTTTTATTAACCATAATATAAAATGATCTAATCGTGTGTCTGATTGCCCAATCATAGAACTTTAATAGTGCATTTTATTCGCCATTTCATGCGCTTTGAGATGCCGCTTAGCCCAATACGCTATCTGCAATAGGAGCGACGTAAATTGAACAAATGTGATAGAATATTGCTGAATTCTTAAATTAACCATAATATAAAATGATCTAATCGGGTCTCTGTTTGCCCTGCCCTAGAAGTTTAATAGTGCATTTTACTCGCCATTTCTTGCGCTTTGAGATGCCGCTTAGCCCAGTACGCTATCTGAAATAGGAGCGACGTAAGTTGAACAAATGTGACAGAATTACGCGGAATTCTTATATTAACCGTAACATAAAATGATCTAATCGGGTCTCTGATTGCCTTATCATAGAAGTTTAATCGTGCATTTTACTCGCCATTCCACGCGCTTTAAGTTTCCGCCTAGCGCAGTACGCTATCTGAAATAGGAGCTACGTAAGTTGAACAAATGTGACAGAATTACGCTGAATTCCTATATTAACCGTAATATAAAATGATCTAATCGGGTCTCTGATTGCCCTACCCTAGAAGTTTAATAGTGCATTTCACTCGTCACTTCATGCGCTTTGAGATGCCGCAAAGCCCAATACGCAATCTGAAATAGGAGCGACGTAAATTGAACAAATGTGATAGAATTTCGCTGAATTCTTATATTAACCAAAATATAAAATGATTTAATCGGGTCTCTGATTGCCCTATCATAGAAGTTTAATAGAGCATTTTACTCGCCATTCCACGCGCTTTAAGATGCCGCCTAGACCAGTACGCTATCTGAAATAGGAGCGACGTAAATTGAACAAGTGTGATAGAATATCGCTGAATTCTTAAATTAACCATAATATAAAATGATCTAATCGGGTCTCTGTTTGCCCTACCCTAGAAGTTTAATAGTGCATTTTACTCGCCATTTCTTGCGCTTTGAGATGCCGCTTAGCCCAATACGCTATCTGAAATATCAGCGACGTCAGTTGAACAAATGTGATAGAATTACGCTGAATTCTTAAATTAACCATAATATAAAATGATCTAACCGGGTCTCTGATTGCCCTACCCTAGAAGTTTAATAGTGCATTTCACTCGTCATTTCATGCGCTTTGAGATGCCGCTTAGCACAATACGCTATCTGAAATAGGAGCGACGTAAATTGAACAAATGTGATAGAATTTCGTTGAATTCTTATATTAACCATAATGTAAAATGATCTAATAGGGTCTCCGTTCGCCCTACCGTAGAAGTTAAATAGTGCATTTTACTCGTCATTTCATGCGCTTTGAGATGCCGCTTAGCCCAATACGCTATCTGAAATAGGAGCGATGTAAATTGAACAAATGTGATAGAATTTCGCTGAATTCTTTTATTATCCATAATGTTAAATGATCTAATCAGGTCTCTGTTCGCCCTAGCGTAGAAGCTTAATAGTGCATGTTATTCGTCATTTCATGCGCTTTGAGATGCCGTTTAGCCGAATACGCTACCTGAAATAGGAGCGACGTAAATTGAACAAATGTGATAGAATCTCGCTGAATTCTTATATTAACCAAAATATAAAATGTTCTAATCGGGTCTCTGATTGCCCTATCATAGAAGTTTAATAGTGCATTTTACTCGCCATTCCACGCGCTTTAAGATGCCGCCTAGCCCAGTACGCTATCTGAAATAGGAGCGACGTAAGTTGAACAAATGTGATAGAATTACGCTGAATTCTTATATTAACCGTATTATAAAATGATGTAATCGGGTCTCTGTTTGCCCAATCATAGAAGTTTAATAGTGCATTTTACTCGCCATTTCATGTGCTTTAAGGTGCCGTATAGCTCAATACGCTATCTGGAATAGGAGCGACGTAAATTGAACAAATGTGATAGAATTTCCCTGAATTCTTATATTAACCTTAATGTAAAATGATCTAATCGGGTCTCTGTACGCCCTACCATAGAAGTCTAATAGTGCATTTCACTCGCCATTTCATGCGCTTTGAGATGCCGCTTAGCACAATACGCTATCTGAAATAGGAGCGACGTAAATTGAACAAATGTGATAGAATTTTGCTGAATTCTTAAATTAACCATAATATTAGATGCTGTAATCGGGTCGCTGCTTGCCCTACCCTAGAAGTTTAATAGTGCATTTTACTCGCCATTTCATGCGCTTTGAGATGCCGCTTAGCCCAATACGCTATCTGAAATAGGAGCGACGTAAATTGAACAAATGTGATAGAATTACGCTGCATTCTAGTATTAACCGTAATATAAAATGACCTAATCGGGTCTCTGTTTGCCTTATCCTAGAAGTTTAATAGTGCATTTTACTCGCTATTTCATGCGCTTTGAGATGCCGCTTAGCCCAATACGCTATCTGAAATAGGAGCGACGTAAGTTGAACAAATGTGATAGAATTTCGCCGAATTCTTTTATTAACAATAATGTAAAATGATCTGATCGGGTCTCTGTTCGCCCTAGCCTAGAAGTTTAAGAGTGCATTTTATTCGCCATTTCATGCGCTTTGAGATGCCGCTTAGCCGAATACGCTATCTGAAATAGGAGCGACGTAAATTGAACAAATGCGATAGAATTTCCCTGAAATCTTATATTAAACAAAATATAAAATGATCTAATCGGGTCTCTGATTGCCCTATCATAGATGTTTAAGAGTGCATTTTATTCGCCATTTCATGCGCTTGGAGATGCCGCTTAGCCGAATACGCTATCTGAAATAGGAGCGACGTAAATTGAACAAATGTGATAGAATTTCGCTGAATTCTTATATTAACCAAAATATAAAATGATCTAGTCGGGTCTCTGATTGCCCTATTATAGAAGTTTAATAGTGCATTTAGCTCGCCGTTCCACACGCTTTAAGATGCCGCCTAGCCCAGTACGCTATCTGAAATTGGAGCGACGTAAATTGAACAAATGTGATGGAATTTCGCTGAATTCTTATATTAACCAAAATATAAAATGATCGAGTCGGGTCTCTGATTGCCCTATTATAGAAGTTTAATAGTGCATTTAGCTCGCCGTTCCACTCGCTTTAAGATGCCGCCTAGCCCAGTACGCTATCTGGAATAGGAGCGACGTAAATTGAACAAATGTGATAGAATTTCCCTGAATTCTTATATTAACCTTAATGTGAAATGATCTAATCGGGTCTCTGTTCGCCCTACCATAGAAGTCTAATAGTGCATTTCACTCGCCATTTCATGCGCTTTGAGATGCCGCTTAGCACAATACGCTATCTGAAATAGGAGCGACGTAAATTGAACAAATGTGATAGAATTACGCTGAATTCTAGTAATAACCGTAATATAAAATGATCTAATCGGGTCTCTGTTTGCCTTATCCTAGAAGTTTAATAGTGCATTTTACTCGCCATTTCATGCGCTTTGAGATGCCGCGTAGCCCAATACGCTATCTGAAATAGGAGCGACGTAAGTTGAAAAAATGTGATAGAATTACGCTGAATTCTTTTATGAACCATAATGTAAAATAATCTAATCGGGTCTCTGTTCTCCCTAGCCTAGAAGTTTAATAGTGCATTTTATTCTCCATTTCATGCGCTTTGAGATGCCGCTTAGCCCAATACGCTATCTGAAATAGGAGCGACGTAAATTGAACAAATGCGATAGAATTTCCCTGAAATCTTATATTAAACAAAATATAAAATGATCTATTCGGGTCTCTGATTGCCCTATCATAGTAGTTTAGTAGTGCATTTTACTCGCCATTCCACGCGCTTTAAGATGCCGCCTAGACCAGTACGCTATCTGAAATAGGGGCGACGTAAGTTGAACAAATGTGATAGAATTACGCTGAATTCTTATATTAACCGTAATATAAAATGATGTAATCGGGTCTCTGTTTGCCCTATCATAGAAGTTTAATAGTGCATTTTACTCGCCATTTCATGTGCTTTAAGGTGCCGCATAGCCCAATACGCTATCTGGAATAGGAGCGACGTAAATTGAACAAATGTGATAGAATTTCCCTGAATTCTTATATTAACCTTAATGTAAAATGATCTAATCGGGTCTCTGTTCGCCCTACCATAGAAGTCTAATAGTGCATTTCACTCGCCATTTCATGCGCTTTGAGATGCCGCTTAGCACAATACGCTATCTGAAATAGGAGCGTCGTAAATTGAACAAATGTGGTAGAATTACGCTGAATTCTAGTATTAACCGTAATATAAAATGATCTAATCGGGTCTCTGTTTGCCTTATCCTAGAAGTTTAATAGTGCATTTTACTCGCCATTTCATGCGCTTTGAGATGCCGCTTAGCCCAATACGCTATCTGAAATAGGAGCGACGTAAGTTGAACAAATGTGATAGAATTACGCTGAATTCTTATATTAACCGTAATATAAAATGATGTAATCGGGTCTCTGTTTGCCCTATCATAGAAGTTTAATAGTGCATTTTACTCGCCATTTCATGTGCTTTAAGGTGCCGCATAGCACAATACGCTATCTGAAATAGGAGCGACGCAAATTGAACAAATGCGATAGAATTTCCCTGAAATCTTATATTAAACAAAATATAAAATGATCTAATCGGGTCTCTGATTGCCCTATCGTAGAAGATTAGTAGTGCATTATACTCGCCATTCCACGCGCTTTAAGATGCCGCCTAGCCCAGTACGCTATCTGAAATATGAGCGACGTAACTTGAACACATGTGATAGAATTACGCTGCATTCTTATATTAACCGTAATATAAAATGATCTAATCGGGTCTCTGTTTGCCTTATCCTAGAAGTTTAATAGTGCATTATACTCGCCATTTCATGCGCTTCGGGATGCCGCTTAGCCCAATACGCTATCTGAAATAGGAGCGACATAAATTGAACAAATGTGATAGAATTTCGCTGAATTCTTAAATTAACCATAATATAAAATGATCTAATCGGGTCTCTGTTTGCCCTACCCTAGAAGTTTAACAGTGCATTTTACTCGCCATTTCATGCGCTTTGAGATGCCGCATAGCCCAATACGCTATCTGAAATAGGAGCGACGTAAATTGAACAAATGTGATAGAATTTCCCTGAAATCTTATATTAAACAAAATATAAAATGATCTAATCGGGTCTCTGATTGCCCTATCATAGAAGATTAGTAGTGCATTATACTCGCCATTCCACGCGCTTTAAGATGCCGCCTGGCGCAGTACGCTATCTTAAATAGGAGCGACGTAAATTGAACAAATGTGATAGGATTTTGCTGAATGCTTAAATTAACCATAATACAAAATGATCTAATCGGGTCTCTGTTTGCCCTACCCTAGAAGTATAATAGTGCATTTTACTCGCCATTTCAGTCGCTTTGAGATGCCGCTTAGCCCAATACGCTATCTGAAATAGGAGCGACGTAAATTTAACAAATGTGATAGAATTTCGCTGAATTCTTTTATTAACCATAATGTAAAATGATCTAATCGGGTCTCTGTTCGCCCTAGCCTAGAAGTTTAATAGTGCATTTTATTCGCCATTTGATGCGCTTTGAGATGCCGCTTAGCCCAATACGCTATCTGAAATATCAGCGACGTAAATTGAACAAATGTGATAGAATTTCCCTGAAATCATATATTAAACAAAATATAAAATGATCTAATCGGGTCTCTGATTGCCCTATCATAGAAGTGTAGTGGTGCATTTTACTCGCCCTTCCACGCCCTTTAAGATGCCGCCTAGCCCAGTACGCTATCTGAAATAGGAACGACGTAAATTGAACAAATGTGATAGAATTTTGCTGAATTATTAAATTAACCATAATATAAAATGATCTAATCGGGTCTCTGTTTGCCCTACCCTAGAAGTTTAATAGTGCGTTTTACTCGGCATTTCGTGCGCTTTGAGATGCCGCTTAGCCCAACACGCTATCTGAAATAGGAGCGACGTAAATTGAACAAATGTGATAGAATTTCGCTGAAATCTTATATTAAACAAAATATACAATGATCTAATCGGGTCTCTGATTGCCCTATCATAGAAGTTTATGAGTGCATTTTACTCGCCATTTCATGCGCTTTGAGATGCCGCTTAGCACAAAACGCTACCTGAAATATGAGCGACGTAAATTGAACAAATGTGATAGAATTTCGCTGAATTCTTATATTAACCTTAATGTAAAATGATCTAATCGGGTCTCTGTTCGCCCTACCCTAGAATTTTAATAGTGCATTTCACTCGCTATTCCACGCGCTTTAATATGCCGGCTAGCCCAGTAGGCTATCTGAAATAGGAGCGACGTAAATTGAACAAATGTGATAGAATTTCGCTGAATTCTTTTATTAGCCATAATGTAAAATGATCTGATCGGGTCTGTGTTCGCCCTAGCCTAGTAGTTTAATAGTGAATTTTATTCGCCACTTCATGCGCTTTGAGATGCCGCTTAGCCGAATACGCTATCTGAAATAGGAGCGACGTAAATTGAACAAATGTGATACAATTTCCCTGAAATCTTTTATTAAACAAAATATAAAATGATCTAATCGGGTCTCTGATTGCCCTATCATAGAAGTTTAGTAGTGAATTTTACTGGCCATTCCACGCGCTTTAAGATGCCGCCTAGCCCAGTATGCTATCTGAAATAGGAGCGACGTAAGTTGAAGAAATGTGATAGAATTACGCTGAATTCTTATATTAACCGTAATATAAAATGATCTAATCGAGTCTCTGTTTCGGTTATCCTAGAAGTTTAATAGTGCACTTCACTCGTCATTTCATGCGCTTTGAGATGCCGCCTAGCGCAGTACGCTATCTTAAATAGGAGCGACGAAAATTGAACAAATGTGATAGAATTTTGCTGAATTCTTAAATTAACCATAATACAAAATGATCTAATCGGGTCTCTGTTTGCCCTACCCTAGAAGTATAATAGTGCATTTTACTCGCCATTTCAGGCGCTTTGAGATGCCGCTTAGCACAAAACGCTACCTGAAATATGAGCGACGTAAATTGAACAAATGTGATAGACTTTCGCTGAATTCTTATATTAACCTTAATGTAAAATGATCTAATCGGGTCTCTGTTCGCCCTACCCTAGAATTTTAATAGTGCATTTCACTCGCTATTCCACGCGCTTTAAGATGCCGGCTAGCCCAGTAGGCTATCTGAAAAAGGAGTGACGTAAATTGAGCAAATGTGATAGAATTACGCTTAATTCTTAAATTAACCATAATACAAAATGATCTAATCGGGTCTCTGTTTGCCCTACCCTAGAAGTATAATAGTGCATTTTACTCGCCATTTCAGGCGCTTTGACATGCCGCTTAGCCCAATACGCTATCTGAAATATGAGCAACGTAAATTGAACAAATGTGATAGAATTTCCCTGAAATCTTATATTAAACAAAATATACAATGATCTAATCGGGTCTCTGATTGCCCTATCATAGAAGTTTAACAGTGCATTTTACTCGCCATTTCATGCGCTTTGAGATGCCGCATAGCCCAATACGCTATCTGAAATAGGAGCGACGTAAATTGAACAAATGTGATAGAATTTCCCTGAAATCTTATATTAAACAAAATATAAAATGATCTAATCGGGTCTCTGATTGCCCTATCATAGAAGATTAGTAGTGCATTATACTCGCCATTCCACGCGCTTTAAGATGCCGCCTGGCGCAGTACGCTATCTTAAATAGGAGCGACGTAAATTGAACAAATGTGATAGGATTTTGCTGAATGCTTAAATTAACCATAATACAAAATGATCTAATCGGGTCTCTGTTTGCCCTACCCTAGAAGTATAATAGTGCATTTTACTCGCCATTTCAGTCGCTTTGAGATGCCGCTTAGCCCAATACGCTATCTGAAATAGGAGCGACGTAAATTTAACAAATGTGATAGAATTTCGCTGAATTCTTTTATTAACCATAATGTAAAATGATCTAATCGGGTCTCTGTTCGCCCTAGCCTAGAAGTTTAATAGTGCATTTTATTCGCCATTTGATGCGCTTTGAGATGCCGCTTAGCCCAATACGCTATCTGAAATATCAGCGACGTAAATTGAACAAATGTGATAGAATTTCCCTGAAATCATATATTAAACAAAATATAAAATGATCTAATCGGGTCTCTGATTGCCCTATCATAGAAGTGTAGTGGTGCATTTTACTCGCCCTTCCACGCCCTTTAAGATGCCGCCTAGCCCAGTACGCTATCTGAAATAGGAACGACGTAAATTGAACAAATGTGATAGAATTTTGCTGAATTATTAAATTAACCATAATATAAAATGATCTAATCGGGTCTCTGTTTGCCCTACCCTAGAAGTTTAATAGTGCGTTTTACTCGGCATTTCGTGCGCTTTGAGATGCCGCTTAGCCCAACACGCTATCTGAAATAGGAGCGACGTAAATTGAACAAATGTGATAGAATTTCGCTGAAATCTTATATTAAACAAAATATACAATGATCTAATCGGGTCTCTGATTGCCCTATCATAGAAGTTTATGAGTGCATTTTACTCGCCATTTCATGCGCTTTGAGATGCCGCTTAGCACAAAACGCTACCTGAAATATGAGCGACGTAAATTGAACAAATGTGATAGAATTTCGCTGAATTCTTATATTAACCTTAATGTAAAATGATCTAATCGGGTCTCTGTTCGCCCTACCCTAGAATTTTAATAGTGCATTTCACTCGCTATTCCACGCGCTTTAATATGCCGGCTAGCCCAGTAGGCTATCTGAAATAGGAGCGACGTAAATTGAACAAATGTGATAGAATTTCGCTGAATTCTTTTATTAGCCATAATGTAAAATGATCTGATCGGGTCTGTGTTCGCCCTAGCCTAGTAGTTTAATAGTGAATTTTATTCGCCACTTCATGCGCTTTGAGATGCCGCTTAGCCGAATACGCTATCTGAAATAGGAGCGACGTAAATTGAACAAATGTGATACAATTTCCCTGAAATCTTTTATTAAACAAAATATAAAATGATCTAATCGGGTCTCTGATTGCCCTATCATAGAAGTTTAGTAGTGAATTTTACTGGCCATTCCACGCGCTTTAAGATGCCGCCTAGCCCAGTATGCTATCTGAAATAGGAGCGACGTAAGTTGAAGAAATGTGATAGAATTACGCTGAATTCTTATATTAACCGTAATATAAAATGATCTAATCGAGTCTCTGTTTCGGTTATCCTAGAAGTTTAATAGTGCACTTCACTCGTCATTTCATGCGCTTTGAGATGCCGCCTAGCGCAGTACGCTATCTTAAATAGGAGCGACGAAAATTGAACAAATGTGATAGAATTTTGCTGAATTCTTAAATTAACCATAATACAAAATGATCTAATCGGGTCTCTGTTTGCCCTACCCTAGAAGTATAATAGTGCATTTTACTCGCCATTTCAGGCGCTTTGAGATGCCGCTTAGCACAAAACGCTACCTGAAATATGAGCGACGTAAATTGAACAAATGTGATAGACTTTCGCTGAATTCTTATATTAACCTTAATGTAAAATGATCTAATCGGGTCTCTGTTCGCCCTACCCTAGAATTTTAATAGTGCATTTCACTCGCTATTCCACGCGCTTTAAGATGCCGGCTAGCCCAGTAGGCTATCTGAAAAAGGAGTGACGTAAATTGAGCAAATGTGATAGAATTACGCTTAATTCTTAAATTAACCATAATACAAAATGATCTAATCGGGTCTCTGTTTGCCCTACCCTAGAAGTATAATAGTGCATTTTACTCGCCATTTCAGGCGCTTTGAGATGCCGCTTAGCCCAATACGCTATCTGAAATATGAGCAACGTAAATTGAACAAATGTGATAGAATTTCCCTGAAATCTTATATTAAACAAAATATACAATGATCTAATCGGGTCTCTGATTGCCCTATCATAGAAGTTTAAGAGTGCATTTTATTCGCCATTTCATGCGCTTGGAGATGCCGCTTAGCCTATTACGCTATCTGAAATAGGAGCGACGAAAGTTGAACAAATGTGATAGAATTTCGCTGAATTCTTATATTAACCAAATTATAAACTGATCTAATCGGGCCTCTGATTGCCCTATCATAGAAGTTTAATAGTGCATTTTATTCGCCATTTCATGCGCTTTGAGATGCCGCCTAGACCGATATGCTATCTGAAATAGGAGCGACGTAAATTGAACGAATGTGACAGAATTTTGCTGAATTCTTAAATTAACCATAATATAAAATGATCTAACCGGGCCTCTGATTGCCCTATCATAGAAGGTTAATAGTGCATTGTACTCGCAATTGCATTCGCTTTGAGATGCCGCGTAGCCCAATACGCTATCTGAAATAGGAGCAACGTAAATTGAACAAATGTGATAGAATTTCGCTGAATTCTAAAATTATCCATAATATAAAATGATCTAGTCTGGTCTCTGTTTGCCCTACCCTAGAAGTTTAATAGTGAATTTTACTCGCCATTTCTTGCGCTTTTAGATGCCGCCTAGCCCAATACGCTATCTGAAATATGAGCGACGTAAATTGAACAAATGTGATAGAATTTCGCAGAATTCTTATATTAACCAAAATATAACATGATCTAATCGGGTCTCCGATTGCCCTATCATAGAAGTTTAATAGTGCATTTTACTCGCCATTGCACGCGCTTTAAGGTGCCGCCTAGCCCAGTATGCTATCTGAAATAGGAGCGACGTAAATTAAACAAATGTGATAGAATTTTGCTGAATTCTTAAATTGAGCGTAATATAAAATGATCTAATCGGGTCTCGGTTTGCCCTGCCCTGGAAGTTTAATAGTGCATTTTACTCGCCATTTCATGCGCTTTGAGATGCCGCTTAGCCCAATACGCTATCTGAAATAGGAGCGACGTAAGTTGAACAAATGTGATAGAATTTCGCTGAATTCTTTTATTAACCATAATGTAAAATGATCTAATCGGGTCTCTGTTCGCCCTAGCCTACAAGTTTAATAGTGCATTTTATTCGCCATTTCATGCGCTTTGAGATGCCGCGTAGCCCAATACGCTATCAGAAATATGAGCGACGTAAATTGAACAAATGTGATAGAATTTCGCTGAATTCTCATATTAACATTAATGTAAAATGATCTAATCGCGTCTCTGTTCGCCCTACGCTAGAAGTTTAATAGTGCATTTCACTCGTCATTTCATGCGCTTTGAGATGCCGCTTAGCCCAATAAGCTATCTGAAATAGGAGCGACGTAAATTGAACAAATGCGATAGAATTTCGCTGAATTCTTATATTAACCAAAATATAAAATGATCTAATCGGTTCTCCGATTGCCCTATCATAGAAGTTTAATAGTGCATTTTAGTTGCCAGTCCACGCGCGTTAAGATGCCGCCTAGCCCAGTACGCTATCTGAAATAGGAGCGACGTAAATTGAACAAATGTGATAGAATTTCGCAGAATTCTTATATTAACCAAATTATAAAATGATCTAATCCGGCCTCTGATTGCCCTATCATACAAGTTTAATAGTGCATTTTATTCGCCATTTCATGAGCTTTGAGATGCCGCCTATCCCAATACGCTATCTGAAATAGGAGCGACGTAAATTGAACAAATGTGATAGAATCTTGCTGAATTCTTAAATTAAACATAAAATAAAATGATCTAATCGGGTCTCCGTTTGCTCTATCCTAGAAGTTTAATAGTGCATTTTACTCGCCATTCCACGCGCCTTAAAATGCCGCCTAGCCCAGTACGCTATCTGAAATAGGAGCGACGTAAATTGAACGAATGTGACAGAATTTTGCTGAATTCTTAAATTAACCATAATATAAAATGATATAATCGGGTCTCTGTTTGCCCTACCCTAGAAGTTTAATAGTGCATTCTACTCGTCATTTCATGCGCATTGAGATGCCGCTTAGCCCAATACGCTATCTGGAATAGGAGCGATGTAAATTGAACAAATGTGATAGAATTTCCCTGAAATCTTATATTAAACAACATATAAAATGATCTAATCGGTTCTCTGGTTGCCCTATCATAGAAGTTTAGTGGTGCATTTTACTCGCCATTCCACGCGCTTCAAGATGCCGCCTAGCCCAGTACGCCATCTGAAATAGGAGCGACGTAAATTGAACAAATGTGACAGAATTTTTCTGAATTCTTAAATTAAGCATAATATAAAATGATCTATTCGGGTCTCGGTTTGCCCTGCCCTGGAAGTTTAATAGTGCATTTTACTCGCCATTTCATGCGCTTTGAGATGCCCCTTTGCCCAATACGGTATCTGAAATAGGAGCGATGTAAGTTGAACAAATGTGATAGAATTTTGCTGAATTATTAAATTAACCATAATATAAAATGATCTAATTGGGTCTCTGTTTACCCTACCCTAGAAGTTTAATAGTGCGTTTTACCCGGCATTTCATGCGCTTTGAGATGCCGCTTAGCCCAATACGCTATCTGAAATAGGAGCGACGTAAATTGAACAAATGTGATAGAATTTCGCTGAATTCTTATAATAACCAAATTATAAAATGATCTAATCTGGTCTCTGATTTCCCTATCATAGAAGTTTAATGGTGCATTTCACTCATCATTTCATGCGCTTTAAGATGCCGCTTAGCCCAGTACGCTATCTGAAATAGGAGCGACGGGAATTGTCAAATGTGATAGATTTTTGCTGAATTCTTAAATTAACCATACTATAAAATGATCTAATCGGGTCTCTGTTTGCCCTACCCTAGGAGTTTAATAGTGCATTTCACTCGTAATTTCATACGCTTTGAGATGCCGCTTAGCCCTATACGCTATCTGAAATAGGAGCGACGTAAATTGAACAAATGTAATAGAATTTCCCTGAATTCTTATATTAACCTTAATGTAAAATGATCTAATCGGGTCTCTGTTTGGCCTGGCCTAGAAGTTTAATAGTGCATTGTATACGACATTTCATGCGCTTTGAGATGCCGCTTAGCCCAATACGCTATCTCAAATAGGAGCGATGTAAATTGAACAAATGTGACAGAATTTCGCTGAATTCTTTTATTAACCATAATATAAAATGATCTAATCGTGTGTCTGATTGCCCAATCATAGAACTTTAATAGTGCATTTTATTCGCCATTTCATGCGCTTTGAGATGCCGCTTAGCCCAATACGCTATCTGCAATAGGAGCGACGTAAATTGAACAAATGTGATAGAATATCGCTGAATTCTTAAATTAACCATAATATAAAATGATCTAATCGGGTCTCTGTTTGCCCTGCCCTAGAAGTTTAATAGTGCATTTTACTCGCCATTTCTTGCGCTTTGAGATGCCGCTTAGCCCAGTACGCTATCTGAAATAGGAGCGACGTAAGTTGAACAAATGTGACAGAATTACGCGGAATTCTTATATTAACCGTAATATAAAATGATCTAATCGGGTCTCTGATTGCCCTATCATAGAAGTTTAATCGTGCATTTTACTCGCCATTCCACGCGCTTTAAGTTTCCGCCTAGCCCAGTACGCTATCTGAAATAGGAGCTACGTAAGTTGAACAAATGTGACAGAATTAAGCTGAATTCCTATATTAACCGTAATATAAAATGATCTAATCGGGTCTCTGATTGCCCTATCATAGAAGTTTAATAGTGCATTTTACTCGCCATTCCAGGCGCTTTAAGATGCCGCCTAGCCCAGTATGCTATCTGAAATAGGAACGACGTAAATTGAACAAATGTGATAGGATTTTGCTGAATTCTTAAATTAACCATAATATGAAATGATCTAATCGGGTCTCTGTTTGCCCTACCCTAGAAGTTTAATAGTGCATTTTACTCGTCATTTCATGCGCTTTGAGATGCCGCTTAGCCCAATACGCTATCTGAAATGGGAGCGATGTAAATTGAACAAACGTGATAGAATTTCGCTGAATTCTTTTATTAACCATAATGTTAAATGATCTAATCGGGTCTCTGTTCGCCCTAGCGTAGAAGCTTAATCGTGCATTTTATTCGTCATCTCATGCGCTTTGAGATGCCGCTTAGCCCAGTACGCTATCTGAAATAGGAGCGACGTAAATTGAACAAATCTGATAGAATTTTGCCGAATTCTTAAATTAACCATAATATAAAATGATGTAATCGGGTCTCTGTTCGCCCTACCCAAGAAGTTTAATAGTGCATTTCTCTCGCCATTTCATGCGCTTTGAGATGCCGCTTAGCCCAATACGCTATCTGAAATAGGAGCGACGTAAATTGAACAAATGTGATAGAATTTCGCTGAATTCTTATATTAACCAAAATATAAAATGATCTAATCGGGTCTCTGTTTGCCCTACCGTAGAAGTTTAATAGTGCATTTTACTCGCCATTTCTTGCGCTTTGAGATGCCGCTTAGCCCAATACGCTATCTGAAATATCAGCGACGTCAGTTGAACAAATGTGATAGAATTACGCTGAATTCTTATATTAACCGTAATATAAAATGATCTAATCGGCTCTCTGTTTGCCTTATCCTAGAAGTTTAATAGTGCATTTTCTCGCCATTTTCATGCGCTTTGAGATGCCGCTTAGCCCAATAAGCTATCTGAAATAGGAGCGACGTAAATTGAACAAATGTGATAGAATTTCGCTGAATTCTTATATTAACCAAAATATAAAATGCTCTAATCGGGTCTCTGATTGCCCTATCATAGAAGTTTAATAGTGCATTGTACTCGCCATTCCACGCACTTTAAGATGCCGCCTAGCCCAGTACGCTATCTGAAATAGGAGCTACGTAAGTTGAACAAATGTGACAGAATTACGCTGCATTCTTATATTAACCGTAATATAAAATGATGTAACCGCGTCTCTGTTT